>CM035429.1:146815966-146970966 GCA_020310875.1 Ceratopteris richardii
GACAACTTAACTTGAACACCAAGGAGCTTGCAAAGATTGCTTCAACAGTTGAATATGAATTGTCGACCTCGATCACTCACAATAACATCAGCAAATCCATGAAGCCTTAATACATATGTGAGAAAAAGTATCACAATGGCTGCACGTGTGATTGTCTTAGTAGTTGGAATGATGTGCCATCATTGTAAATTTAAATAAGAATGACATCATACTTATCTGATCTTGGTAGATCTATGATGAAATCCATAGATAATGAAGACCATGTGCTTTTTGAAATAGGTAAAGGTTGAAAGAGCCCATGATGTGTATGTCATAGTACCATAGATCTATCGCAAGTGTCATAAGTTCATATATATTCTTTGACTTCCTTCCATATTTGAGGTCACCAAAAATGTCTTCATATGAGTTCTATTGTTTTATTCACTCCAAAATGTCTTACTGCAAGGTGATCATGATGTTGTTGGATTACTTGGATCCTAAGCTTTCTTGGAGGGTTATACATTAGGTTCTTATAGAATAGTAACCCATTATTTTCCTTGAACTTGTCTACTTTATGAATTCTCCCTTCTTGATATTTTTTGCTTGACATTACGAAAAAATTCATCATGTGACCAAGTCTCACAAATCAAATGTGTCAAGGCTGAATCTTCATGATGGTTTGAAGAGATGGTTTATGGTTTCTAATTGAAGATGTTTAAATGAGAGCAACACACTTTCTTGTTGATCAAAAGCCTCTTCGCCTTTCTCTAGTGCAAGGTAAGATCTTCTTTGTAAGGCATCTGATTGACATTATTGGCATTTTGGATGATACGTGATGAAAAAAATCAAACTTATATAGAAAGTTACTCCATCAAGGTTGTCTTCTATTGACGATATGGGTAGTCATAAAGTACTCCAAATTCCTCTGATTTGTGTACACAGTAAATTTATGAGTGTCTCCTTCTAAATGGTGATGCGAGGTATCAAATGCATGCACTATGGCAAGAAGTTCTTGATCATGGATTTCATAATTAATATTTGGAAGAGAGAATTTCCTTGAGTGATATGCAACTAGATATATGTGTCCATCATTCCCATGTTAGGATAGGATCGCTCCCAAGGCAAAGTTTGATGCATCCATCTCTAGGAAAAAAGGCTTGGTAGAATCAAGGTGAACTAGAATTGGACCAGTGGTGAATGATGATTTAAGAATCTGAAAGGCTTTTTGTATATCTTCATTCCATGAGAAGTTTGTGTTCTTTGTATGCTTTGTAAGAGGTTTCATGGAGTAATCTCTGATGAATATCCTATAAAAACTAGAAAACTCAGAAAACATTGTACATCTTGAACACATGAAGGCAGATCCAAATCAAGGATTGTATCAATCGTCGTAGGGTTCATAAAGACTCCCTGCTTTGATAGAATGTACCCTAATAACTCCACTTTCGTCTGATGAAAAGAGCAATTCTCCAATTTTGCATATAAACCTTTTTCTCTTAGTCTCTATAGGACTATCTTTACATGATATTTGTGATCCTCTAGATTTTTTGAGAATATCAAGATATCATCAAGGTATATTACCACAAAATCATCTAAATAATCTCAAAAGATATCCTTCACCATATGTTGAAAGACGGATGGAGCATTTGTGAGACAGAACGTCATAAGTAATTATTTAAAATCCTGGTACCCTGTTTGAAATGATGTCTTCCATTCATCTCCTTCTCTGCTCCTAACAAGATTGTAAGCTCCTTGAAGTTGTGAAGAATGTTTCTTTTCCAAAATTCCAAGATCTCTGATATGAGTGATAGAGGATATGTATTCTTTATAGTAACTTTATTGAACCCACAATAGTCTACACACATTCGGAGAGTCCCATCCTTCTTCTTTACAAATAGGATAGGTGCTCCTGTAGGAGACTTTAAGTGTAAGATAAACCCGTTGTCTAGATTCTCACCACATTCCTACATAATTCTATAGGTTCCTCTGGGATACTCTATAGATTGGTATGAAGGGTGGTTGTGCTACCTCTTGATGTTCTATGGCATAATCATAAGGTCTATGTGCTAGAAGGATATTTGCATTCTTCTTTTCAAAGAGATATTTAAAATCTCAATAGTGACTAGGTAGCTTTATTGGATCATCTTTCTTGGACTCTTGAGCGTGTTGGTTCCTTCCGTACTGCATGCATGAAGGATTTGGCTCCTACATATATTGGTTTCTTCTAGATATCTTGACGAGTAATTTTGTTCTTCTCCCAATCGATGTTTGGATTATGTTTCTTCAGCTAGGGCATTCCTATGATAACAAGGCCTATAGGACTGGATATTAAATTGAAGCATATGTGGGAATCATGTTCAGCAAGGTGTACTCTTAACGATGTGGTTTCCATGGTAATATTCCCAGATGCTAGAGGTCTTCCATCTAGTACTTTAGCTACTACTGGTTTGTTCATTTGAAGTATTGGAATCATGTGTTTTGTAACCAATCCTTCATTGATAAAACATGAGGAGGCACTTGAATCTACCAGGGCTGTATGGAAAGGGTCTTCTTATGTATGATTAACTTGACAGGGGCAAGACATGTTTCTATGGGTCTTACTAGAATTATGGGACCCTTTCTTATATCATGGTCCGGTTATATGGTCTCCTTTACAATTGAACTTCCTCATTTTCCTTCTCTACAAGGGTGACTATGACTCTAGAGTTTGTTCTCTTGTTGGGACAATGAACTACAATATGGATAGGGCTTCCACAATACAGGTATAACTTATTATCTCTCGATTTCTATTTCTCTTGTGGGGTTAGAGTCTAGAACTAGTCACGTCTATCTTCATAGGTTCATGAATAGGATGTTCTCTTGGAGTGGACTAGAAGGGTTTCCATTGACCAAGTCTCCCTTCTAATTGATTTTCTTGTTTCCTTTCAAAAAGGCAGTTATCACATGGAATGGCTTGAGTGATGTACTCATTCTATGTCTTAACCTCCGGCACCATGAGTAGAAGGTCCTTCACATCATCTCTAAAACACCATCTAAATTGTATTATGAAATAATCTCTGTGCCAAGTGAGATTGCATATCAATTGCTTAAATTGTGATGCATAGGTAGAGGCATGACAATAACCTTGATATAGCTTCTAAAGCTTTGTTTTTGCCATTGAACTTGGGTTTTCATCTCCAAACATGGCAGTGCGCTCATGAAGAAACTCCTCATAGTCATGAAGTACCACCATGTCCATGTCTAAGATTGGAGTGAACCATGATAATGCTATCGGGATGAGATCCCTCAAGGATTGTGCATCAAGAAATTTGTTCCAAATTTATCTCTTTGTTTTTCTAGCTGAGATATGATGTTTTGACTGCAAGAGTTATAAATTGTTCACATTTTTTATGGAAATAATTTCTTGTGTGACAAAGAAACATTTTATGTGTACATAAGACCTATACATTTACATCTTTTAAGATCATTAAACCCTTGGAAAGTCTAAATCCGTAATTCTCACCCATGAAAAACTAACTTCTAACCCTTGAAAACCCTTGAAAATCCAGTTTTGACCCATGGAAACCTAACCTTAAAACTAGAAAACCCTTGGGATTTTTACCCATAATGTACATAAACCCATTAATTAATATGCATTGATCCTAGAAAAAATCAAACCCTAGTCTCTCCCAAATAAAATCTCTAGGCTAGGACTTTAAAATCATCATTTATCTTAACCTAGCCCTTAATTTTAATTAAACCTATCTGTATATAAGTGTGAAACGAAATAAAAACCTTAGTAAAAAATAAAAGGAAAAAGAAAAAGAAATAAATAGAAAAAGAAAAATTAGAAAAATAAAAAGAGAAAAAACGAAATAGAAACAAAATATTTGATTTCTAAAAATAGAAAAAGAACAAAAAGAAGATTCCAAAAATAGAATGGATAAAAAAGAAAGATTTTGCTACAATAGAAGTGAAAGTGCTAGAAGATTCTAATCTTCTAGAGAGAGAACCTAGGGAAAAGCTATATATATATATATATATATATATATATATATATATATATATATATATATATATATATATATATATATATATATATATATACATACACACACACACATACAGACACACACACACACACACACACACACACACACACACACACACACACACACACACACACACACACATATATATATATATATATATATATATATATATACACACACACACACACACACACACACACACATACAGACACAAACACACACACACACACACATATATATATATATATATATATGTGTGTGTGTGTGTGTGTGTATGTGTGTGTATGTGTGTGTGTGTGCCTAACCCTCATTAGTTCTTTCCCATGGTTCTTTCCTGTTCATGCTTTAAGACTAATTTGTTTTGTCTCCATGACCACCTATCAAATTCTCCATCTCTCGTTGTCATGCCAATAGAGGAAGTATAGAGAGAAAGAGGGAGAGAAAGAGATTCCACCATCTCTCTAATCTCCTATCTCATGATCTAACATTAAAATTGTTTGTTTTATTTTTGGTTATTCCATGTAGATGTGCTATTGAGAGAGAGGGAGAGAGAGAATCATTAATCATTTTTTATTGTGTTCTGAATACTATCATTTCTCTCATTATTTTTTGACCAAAAGAAATCTATATTTGGGAAAGAAAGAGAAAGACTTAAAGTAAGTTTCCTAAGTAATTGAGAAATAAAGCACATTCATTTTGCTTTGCTTTATGTTGAACATGGAAGAACATAGATTTTCTTTTGTCAAGCTATTTTTCTCGACATCAATTTTGATAGATATGGTTAAATGTTATTTAATTTTTTATGTGCATGTGTGCGCATGCTTGTCTGTTTTTATGAGTTATGAAGAGGGAGATGGATCAACTTCTAGGGGAAATCAAGGAAGATGCAGTTATTGTCAGGGGAGCACTAGATTGTGCTCTCTCACTACAGTAGATAAGATTTCGGAAATACACTTCTCATTACAAGATCATCCACGAAGGGGAAATGATACAAGAATACGTGACTGATACAAGATGTCCCACAACCCGAGAGTGATAGGTATGAACAAGTTGACTAGAGATGATATAGGAGATCCCACAACCCGGGATCGTAAGTATGAAACAAGATCTCTAGATTACAAGAACTCCCTTCTGGGAGATGAACTAGATACAATAAAGAACTTGACAAGATCTCGCACTATGAGATTACAAGAGGACAAGACAAGATGTCTAGGATACAAGACTAGACAGGACTGGAACAAGGAACAAGACAAGAACAGGAACTGGAACTTGGAGAGTACTTGGCGGTCACCACTCCTTGAGCTCCCAAGACTGGTATTGGCAAGAGAAATTATGAATGTGGCCGACCCCTCCTTATATAGGTTTTCAAGGGCGGTTCCCAAAGGGCGGTTGCGACTTGATGATGTCATCATGATATCATCGAGTCGAAGCATGGTCTCCGGATGTCAGAATCAAGCAAGTAGACAGTGGATCTTAGGGTTTTGTCACGTTTCGGACGCAATGGAAGCATTAGTTTCCCCAAATTTTGAACCAATCATGAGATATAGGATTCACATGGAATCTGAGATTTAAGATGGTTTCCTTTGTCCATGACATTACCTCCTCCTCAAGCGATGAGTTCCACGAGGAGCGGTCATGTTTTGTGGTCTCGGCTTCATTGGATTTTTCTCATGAAATTGTCAAACCTTGATTGGTGCTTTTTAAAGGTTTTCTACAGGTTCCCAAGTACGATCACTGATGTCACCCTTTCCAATGAATAAGGTACTCTAATCTTCCTCGGGATATTCTCGAATCTAGGACATGCTCGACTTCAAATTCTTCATGATCATCAATCTCAATAGGTGGTGAAGGACTAGGTCTCTCCCCCCTCAATGGTGAAATCTGATATGGTTCCAACATGGATACATTGAAAACTAGATGTATTCTCATGGTACTTGGTAGCTGAAGCTTGAAGGTGACTGGATTAATCTTGGCCAAGATGGTAAATGGACCAAATCTTTGCTTATCTAACTTTGCACAAGGCCTTGAAGTTTGCAAATTGTTTCTGAGTAACCATACTTTATCCCCAATTTGATACGATGCATTCTGGACATGATGTTGATTTGCATAGTACTTATATTGTTGTTGAGCTTTATGGATCTCTTCCTTGAGTTCTTTGTGAACGTCCATCAAGTACTGGGCCTTGTCTCTTGCAGCTAGGTTCTTGACATGATTTGAGAGTTGTATATCCATCCTTGGATGTTGTTCATAGTTTGCAAAGAAGGGAGTTGGCTTAGTAGATGCATGAACACTATTGTTATAGGCAAAGTCTGCGAAGGGTAACAACTCAAACCAATCATTTTGGTGATAGTTGCTAGTGCAATGGAGATATTGCTCTAGGACTTGATTCACCCATTCTATTTGTCCATTAGTCTGTGGATGATTTGTTGTAGATAGTTTAACTTGAACACCAAGGAGCTTGCAAATGTGAACTGTGGACCTCGATCACCGACGATATCATGAGGCAATTCATGAAGCCTAAAGATGTATATGAGAAAGTGTCTAGCAGTGGCTGCACCTGTGATTGCCTTTGTAGTTGGAATGAAGTGTGCTATCTTTTTGAATCTATCCACAATAACAAGAATGGCATCATACTTATCTGACTTTGGTAGATCTGTGATGAAATCCATAGATAATGAAGCCTATGGCCTTTCTGGAATAGGTAAAGGGTGTAAGAGGCCATGAGGCTTATGTCATGGTACCTTAGATCTATTGCAAGTGTCACAGGTTTGGATATATTGTTTGACTTCCTTTAAAATTTGAGGCCACCAAAAATCCCTGGATATGAGTTCTTTTGTTTTAGTTACTCCAAAATGTCCTGTTGCAAGGTTGTCATGACGTTGTTGAAGTACTTGGATCCTAGGCTTTCCTAGAGGGACATACAATAGGTTCTTATAGAATAGTAACCCGTGCTTTTCCTGGAATTCATTTACTTCTTGGACTTTTCCTTCTTGAGTTTTTTGCTTAACATTACAAAATAATTCATCTTGTGGTAGATTCTTACGAATCAAATGATTCAAGGCTGAATCTTCAAGATGGGTTGAAGAGATAGCTGCTAATTGGATATGCTCAGGCTTGAGTAATACACTCTCTTGTTGGTCGAAGGCCTCTTCACCCTTCTTTGGTGCAAGGTAAGATCTTCTTGACAACGCATCTGACTGACATTGTTGCCGTCCTGGACGATATGTGATGACAAAGTCGAACCTGGATAAAAAATTACTCCATCGAGATTGCCTTTTGTTGACTATGCGGGTGGTCATAAAATACTCTAGGTTCTTGTGATCTCTATACACGATAACTTTATGAGCTGCTCCTTCTAGATGGTAATGCCAAGTATCAAACGCGTGCACTATGGGAAGAAGTTCTTTATCATGAATTTCATAATTATTTTCTGGAGGAGAAAACTTCCTTGAATTATATGCAACTGGATGTAGGTGTCCATCATCTCCATATTGTGAGAGAATGGCCCCTAGGGCAAAGTCTGATGCATCTGTCTCTATGATGAAGGGCTTAGTAGAATCAGGATGAACTAGAATTGGAGTAGTAATGAATGCTGATTTCAAGGTCTGAAATGCTTTTTTTGCTTCTTCGGTCCATGAGAATTTGGAGTTCCTTGTAAGCTTGGTAAGAGTTGTCACTATCTTGGAGTAATCTTTGATGAATATCCTATAGAAGTTGGCAAACCCCAGAAAACATTGTACATCTTGAATACATGAAGGTGGTTGCCAATCAAGGATTTTCTGAATCTTCTTAGGGTCCATAAAAATTCCTTTATCTAATACAATATACCCTAAAAATTCCACTTCTGTCTTATGGAAAGGGCACTTCTCCAATTTCGCATATAATCCTTTTTGTCTTAGTTTCTCTAGGACTATCTTTACATGACATTCATGATCCTCTAGATTTCTGGAGAATATCAAGATATCATCAAGGAATATTGCAACAAAATCATCTAAATATTCTCGAAAGATATCATTCATCATATGTTGGAAGACAGTTGGAGCATTTGTAAGATCGAATGGCATAACTACATATTCAAAATGACCATACCTTGTTCGAAATGTTGTCTTCCATTCGTCTCCTTCTCTAATCGTGACAAGGTTGTAAGCTTCTCGAAGATCAATCTTCATGAAGAATTTTTCTTTTCCAAGGTGTTCCAAGAGCACTCATATAAGTGGCAGCGGGTATCTGTTCTTTATAGTGACTTTATTCAATCCAAGATAGTCTACACACATCCGGAGAGTCCCATCCTTCTTCTTTACAAATAAAATAGGAGCTCCTGCTGGAGACTTTGAGTGTTTGATAAACCCCTTTGCTAGATTTTCATCAATGGTCTTGTGTAGTTTTGTAAGTTCCTCTGGGGTAGTGTGTAGATTCGTCCAAAGTGTGGTTGTGCTCCTTCTTGAAGATCTATGGGGCAATCGTAAGGTCTATGCTCTGGGAGGATATCTGCAGTCTTCTTTTCAAAGACATCTTCAAAGCCTTTGTACTGATTGGGTAGCTATACTGGATCATCTTTCTTGGATTCTTGAGCTGGTATGGCATAGATCATATATGTAGGTTCCTTCCTTACTGCATGTATGAAGGCTTTGCTCCGACATATGTTGGGTTCTTCTGGATATCTAGACAGGTGATTTTATTCTTTTCCCAATTAATGTCTGGATTATGCTTCTTTAACCAGGGCATTCCAATGATAACTAGATGTACTGGGCTTGATATTACATTAAAACATATGTGGGATTCATGGTCACCAAGGTGTACTCTTAATGAAGTGGTTTCCATGGTTATAATCCCATATGCTAGAGGTCATCCATGTACTACTTCAGCTACTACTGGTTTGTTCTTTTGAAGTATAGGAATTCCATGTTTCTTAACCAATCCTTCATCGATGAAACATGAGCAGGCTCCTGAATCTACTAGGGCGGTAAGGGAAAGGGTCTTCTTGGGCATGATTAACTTGACAGGTGCAAGACATATTTCTATGGGTGTAGCTAGAATTATGAGACCCTTTCTTATATCATGGTCCGACTGCAGGGTCTCTTTTACAAATGGACTTCCTCGTTTCCCTGCTCTACAAGGGTGGCTGTGACTCTGGAGTTTGTTCTCTTGTTCGGACAATTAATTGCAATATGTCCAGGGTTTCCATAATAGAGACATAACTTATTAACTCTCCTTCTCTGTTTCTCTTCTAATGTTAGAGGCTGAAACCGTGTTACATCTATTTGCATTGGTTCAGGCATATACTCATCTTTAGTGGGGAGCTAGAAAGGTTTCCACTAGCGAGGTCTTCCTTCTACTTGTTTTTCTTGTTTCCTTTTGAAAAGTCGGTTATCACATTGAATAGCTTGCATGATATATTCATTCAATGTTTTAACCTCTGGCATCGTCAGCAGAAGGTACTTCACATCATCTCTTAAACCCCATCTAAATTGCCTTATGAAATAATCTTCATGCCAAGTGAGATCACATATCAACTGCCTAAATTCAGATGCATAATTAGAGGCAGGGCGGTTACCTTGATGTAAATTCTGAAGTTTTGTTTCTGCTACTGGACTTGTGTCTGCATCTCCAAATGTGGCAGAGAGTTCTCGAAGAAACCCCTCATACTCTTGAAGTACTGCCATGTTCTTCTCCAAGATTGGGGCAAACCATGATAATGCTTGGCCACAGAGCAAGATTCCAATAAACCCGGCCTTGGACGCCTCATCACGGTATCTATCAGGTTGCATACGGATGTACAATTTAACTTGCTGGAGAAATCCACAAAACTTTGTGTGATCCCCATTGAACTTTTCTAGCATGCAAATCTTGGGTTCCTTCATAAATGATGTACTAGGTCATTGATTCACTTGAATACGCCCTTTATTTTCTTGAAGACTCCCGATTCCTTCTTGTAATTCTTGGATGAGTGCACCAACATGCACTGGATGTCCCATCTCAACTTGTGTCTGTCGATGAGTTAGGTCCTCAACTTGTTGTTGCAGACTCTGAAGTGATGCTACAATCTATTCATAAGCGTTCTCCATGATGCTTGGTCTTGGATAGAAGCTAGTCTTGCCAAAATGTCAGGGGAGCACTAGATTGTGCTCTCTGACTACAATAGACAAGATTTCGGAAATAAATTTCTGATTACAAGATCATCCACGAAGGGGAAATGATACAAGAATATGTGACTAATACAAGATGTCCCACAACCCGGGACTGATAGGTATGAACAACTCGACTAGAGATGATACAAGAGCTCCCACAACCCGGAATCGTAAGTATGAAACAAGATCTCTAGATTACAAGAACTCCCTTCTGGGAGATGAACTAGATACAAGAAAGAACTGGACAAGATCTCGTACTATGAGATTACAAGAGGACAAGACAAGATGTCCAGGATACAAGACTAGACAGGACAGGAACAAGGAACAAGACAAGAACAGGAATTGGAACTTGGAGATTACTTACTTGGCGATCACGACTCCTTGAGATCCCAAGATTGGTATTGGCAAGAGTGATTATGAATGTGGCCAACCCCTCCTTATATAGGTTTTCAAGGGCGGTTCCCAAGGGCGGTTGTGACTTGATGATGTCATCGACTCAAAGCATGGTCTTCGGATGTCAGAATCAAGCAAGTAGACAGTCGATCTTAGGGTTTTGGCACGTTCTGGACGCAATGGAAGCATTAGTTTGGCCAAATTCTGAACCAATCATGAAGTATATGATTCACATGGAATCGGAGATTCAAGATGGTTTCCTTTTTCCATGATAGTTATCATAGACAAAACTATAGGAAAATCTTGAGCTTTTGGCTTCATTACATATATGCACATGGATTCTGCTTAACATGCATTGAAAGAGCTGAGTAGGATGATTGGTGGACGGATAACTATCTGCAATCTTGGTGTTACTGGAACATATGCACCTATGTGTATTGGTGAACAGGCAAAATGAAAGCTTTGATTGGTGTCCTATCATATGAAACCACTATGAAAACCTTGATCAATATCTTCTCACTACATGGATTTCAATCAACCAGTATGAAAAGAATTATGTATATTCCAATGAGAAGGTATGTCTAATCTAAAAGCATTCTCATTATTATTTTTTAATAATATGGAAAGGTGCATAATAATATGGTGCAAGTTTAACTTTAGGATGTTGTGGAAAATGTTTCAAACGTCTTTTAATTATTCATAACCATGCCAGGTCCTTTTCATTAATTTGTAGGTACCCATTTCTTATTAATATTATGCATGTAACATTCTTGACTCTTCGTACTGTGCTCATGAACCTCATGAAGTGTAGAAACATGATCTTGTGCAAAAGAATCAGCCATAGGTATAATAGTATGAGAATCAGCCATAGGTATAATAGTATGAGTGAGAGTCATGGGAGTGGGAAGCTTTTTACCATAAACAATTTCATATGGTGCACGTCTAGTAGTGGTATGTGTTGTCTTATTATATGCAGATTTTAGTAAATGAAGTTTCTCATCACAATGACTTGGATCATCTAAAGAATAACAATATAATAAATCCAAATTAGTAACTATTCGTAGCTTCACTTTGCTTATTATGTTCAGGATGAAATGGAGAGCTAAAGTCTATTTTACCTAAATTTTGAAATAATTCAACCCAAAAGTGATTATAAAAATGAACATCTCAATCTGAAAGACTAACGTTTAGAAAACCGTGATGCAAAAATATACATTTAATAAATAACTTATCAAATTTAGGTGCAAAAAGAGTATTTTTACAAGGAATGAAATATGCTTGCTTACTAAACCTATGAACAATTGTCCAAATCATCTCATGATGAGATGAAGTTGTAGGAAGAACACTAATAAAAGCCATAGAAATTTGTTCCCATGATCCATTAGGTATGGGAAGTGGCATTAATAATCCAAATGGTTTACCATGATGTCTTTTGACATGTTCACACAGATGCAATGGGAAATATATTGTGCAATATCCTTTTCCATATTTGGCCAAAAGAAAAATTCTTTACATGTAGAAATAGTACTTTGTATGCACCTATGGCCCATATATGGTGGTTCATGCATCTCTTTCATAACAAATTCTTTAAAACCTTGTGTGATGCATAAATGTTGTTGGAAATACAAGAATCCATTATGAAAAGTGTAGTGATCCTCATTAGATGGTATAGAATTATTGAAAGCATTCCATGTTTACGAAAATTATAAATCAGATGCATAAGTAGGAATCATGTAATGAAATGAATGAATATGAATGTCATATATATTTTCTTGTGGGGATGGAAAATGACTAAGGGCATTAGCTACAACATTAGCTTTACCAGGTTGATATTGAATCATAGGTTGAAAATATTGTACGAATGAAGCCCATTTAATGTGTTTCTGTAAAATCAAGGCTGATTTAATAAATGCTTAATTGCCTATTGGTATGTTTTGATTAAATTGGATTAATGAGGGCTCTGAAAAGTAGGAGACAAAAAAATAGTGAAAGGAGGCTTGAAAGGAAAATTGGATTTCATTGGTTGTTTTTGTTGACACGTTTACTGTAAATAATTGGACTTGGTGATGGACTAAAACTCCTTCTGAGCATCAGGTGCAAATGAGATAGCTTCATAGAGGGTTGTAGGACATAGTGAGTTGAGCTTGGTTTGGATTCCCATCTCCAAACCATCTTCATACTTCCCTTGCAAGGTAACATCAAGAATGGTTTCAAGCAAACGAATAAGTGGTAGTGGTTGCCAAAAGCATTGAGTATAGATAGACATATTATCTCCATCTTTCCATCCAAAAGTTGTCCATGATTGATGAGCATGTAAGTGGAATTGAGGAGGAAGGAAAGAATCCTTGATCTTTTCTTGAAATGAGGTCCATGTGATGGGGTTGTCAGTGCTATGTTGCAAAATATTCCACCATAACTAGGCTTGGATCAGATGATCGAGACAGATGCCAAATTGCGAATGGACATCGTGAATCAAAATTGGACACGACAAGATCACCTCTATAGATACACCTTATCTCTGATACAATTGTTACCCAGATCTTGCAGACTCATTTATGCATAGGAAAGTACACAAATGAGATCTCAAAAAAGCATAAACAAAATAGAAAGAGACAAGAGACTTGACACCACATTGGGTATAATCTCCTCCCACATACTCTTATGGATGCATCTATCAGAGTATGTGTATTTATAAGTATGTTTCATTACCTCTTGAATAGAAGATACATGAGGATGACACTTTGAAAAGCATGCATTAAAAGAAATTTGCTTTATTTACAAAATCTTCACTTTCTAAGCGATTTGCTATTTTGATAAAAATGTTGCTTTCTAAAACTATCTAGTATTTTTAGAAAAATATCTAAAATACTATCTTTTAACTATCTTCCAACATATTTGAATAATTCCACGTGTATTCAAACCCTCATGAGTCTTCATCTACTAAATCAAGACACAAATCACATTAAAAACCTCAAGAAATTAAAATCCATATAACATTCCATTATTCCATAAAGTATAAAAAAGGTTCCTCAAGCGAGAAAAAACCTTGAAATGAGGACAAAGAGAAGAGAAAATTGAACATAGGAAAATTGCTCAAGAGGAAGTTGAAAAGGGAGAGAAAACAAGGAAGAGACAACATGCTTTTTAGTTGACCTCCCGAATAGAGAGACATATTGAAATTTAAAAGGTTGTAGATGAGAATTTGATGAAATCCCAAGTTACTTTGAAATTAGAAACAATTTTAGCATTAGCATGAACGAATGTGAATGAAAACTTTATAGTTGCTATAAACTGAAGAAGAAAACCAAATGAGTGAAAAGTGAGGATATCTAAATGCAAGAGATTAAAGAGAAAGAAGAACCAAAAAACTTGTACAATAAAGGTCAATAAAATAAAAACATTTTGTGATCTAGTATTTTGAAATTACCAAGCATGAGAAGGTGGAAGCTTGTGGAGATCGATGATGTGGTTGATGGACATTAAAGAAGAATCACATCAGAGATTGAGCAAGAGAAGATTTTATGATACAAAGGTCATTTTGAGTTATCTAGTTATACATTTCATTGCTAAAAAGACACATAGAAATACTAGATATTCAACATGTTTAAAGAAGCAAAGGAGAAAAATTGGGTCACTAAAATAGATAGATAGATATGTGATTACATGAACAAGAGGCCATTAGGAATAAACTTTGGGAAAGGATGATTTGAATAAGTTCTATGATGCCTCAATGACCATAAACACATACACATTTAGGATTGATGGTGACAATCAAGATATTGAGTTATGGGCTCATGTGTATGATGTTACTAGTAAAGCCAAGTTGAGGGTGCAAACCTTGCATGCTTCAAGCTCTAATATTCAAGCATAGACTTGCTAGAATGATTCAGTTGATATACTCTCAATTTATGCTCATGAAATTAATGCCGACGATCTAGGAAAAGAGACGAGGAGAAAGAGGGTCACGAAAAGAGAAATACAAGTTCTAGGAAGGGTCTTGAAAAGACTGAGCCTAGGAAAGAGCAAGAGAAATTTGAGGTTTAGAAGGTTTCTAAGAAGTAATAACAAAGGAAGTTTCCTCAAGTAGTTGAGAAAATGGAGAAGAAACCTTAAAATGAGGGCAAAGGCGAAGAGAAAATTGAACAAAGGAAAACTACTCAAAAGGAAGGTGAAAAGGGGGAGAAAACAAGGAAGATATTTTATGCTTTTCAATTGATCTCCCAAAGAGAGAGAGATGAAAAGGTGTGAAATCGCAAGTTACTCTGAAAGTAGAGAATATTTTAGCATTAGCATGAATGCATGTAAATGAAAACTTTAAAATTGTTGTAAAGTGAAGAAGGGAACCAATGGACTAGAAAAGGAGGATATCTAAATGCAAGAGATTAAAGAGAAAAAAGAACCAAAAAATGTGTGCAATAAAGCTCAATAAAATAGAATTTTAGAAACCTTATGCCAAAAAGGACTATTCAAATACCCCACAAAGATTTCCATCTAATTCAAGTAGCCCTTCAATTTTAAATTGGTTTTCAAGTTTTGTGTATGGGTATGTGTGTGTATGTGTATGTGTATGTATGTATGTGTAAGTGTATGTATATATGTGTGTATATGTATGTGTGCATATGTGCATGTAGGTGTCTATATGTAGGTTTGTATGTGTGTATGCATGTTTATAAATGTGCATGTATTTATTATGTTTCTGGAGTATCCATGTGTGTGTATGTGTAAATATTTTACATTTAATCTATGTACTTTTGTTTCATTAAATAAACACAAGTTGTTGCAAAGAAGAGAGTTGAGTCAAGCCATACATCATGCTTAGGCAGAATGGGCCATCATGGTTTTGTTGCTACATTTGTACATATATGTATTATTGAAACTATATTTATTTTATTTAAAAAACTAATAATTAATCTTTTTATTTGTTTCAATGCACCAAAAGGATTATGGTCGTTATCCTATGAAAAATGATATCAATTTTGGTACACATTGTGGATATCAATGTCTAAGTGAGTACATACCAGATCATCCGGATGCTTTTGCATGTATTAATAAATTTAATAAAATGTATATTACTTTTATTGATATTTTATGAATTTTATTTATTATATTCTTATATGTAATACATGAGTATTATGGACAGGAAGATATGGATGAGGAAGAGAGAGAGACATAGGAGGGATGATATCGATCGCACAGAGTATTGACCCCTCTACCCATGATGCCTCTTTGGATACATTAGATCATGCAGATGATCATCATGATGATGATCATGAGGATGTGGATGATCATGATCATAGAGGAGATTAAGATGATTCACATTTTACATTGGATGTTATACTTTATGGAATAATGGAATCTTATATGGATTTTAATGCCTTGAGGGTTTTAATGTGATTTGTGTTTTGATTTAGCTAGTGATGAGTCGTGAGGGTGTGCATGCATGTAGACTTATTCAGATATTTTTGAAGATAGTTAGAAGAATATTTAGAAGATAGTATTCTAGTTATTTTTTTAAAAAATATAGAAAGCCACATTTGTTTTCTAAATAGTAGATTTCTTGAAACAGAGATGATTTTGTAAATAAAGCAAATTTTTGTAAATGCATGCTTTTTGAAGCACCAGCCTCATGTATCTTCTATTCATGATGTAATGAAAAGTACCTATACACATGTTGTGATAGATTCATCCATCAAAGTATGTGGGGGGAGATTTGTAACATAATCCTAGTAGGAGATGGTTGAACCACGCTCTAAAGAGAGGATTAGGAAGTAATCCTCAACCATGGCTTTTGGGGCAAGTGGTTAGCCCATCACATTCCTAACCAAGAGGTTGTGAGTTCAATCCCTTACATTGGTATCAGAGCCTAGGAAGTAGGCTTGGGCAAGGTAGAATGATCCAATGGCCTCTAAAAAAGGCGCTTGGGCATCCTCTATGTGAAAGGGTAGGAATTGTGGAAGGCGCGCGTCGATTTCAAGGATGGACCTTACAATGATTGGGGTGTATCTCTCAATCCGTAGGTCGGATTGAGGCGTGTAATATACCGTTGGAAAGCTCTCGGAACGAACTTTCCAATGAGCTAGCTTGGAAGTGTGAATTCCTTGGGAATCCTTGGGTGGAACTTGATTGAGTGTTCAAGATACCAAGCATGGGTGAGAACAAGGTTCAAGACTGAGGTTGAGAACAAGGGCTCGAGACACCAAGGTTGCGAACAAGAAGGTTCAAGACACCAAGGTTGAGAGCAAGGGTTCAAGAGACCAAGGTTGCGAACAAGGTTCAAGAAACTGTGCGAGGTTGAGGGACATCAATTCAAGGGTGCACCTAGGGAGTTCAAGGGACTGATCACCGAGGCTAGAGGGATACAAGAGTAGATCATTGAGGACAATGATCGACCAAGGGGGGAAGAATGTAACATAATCCTAGTAGGAGATGGTTGAACCACGCTCTAAAGAGAGGATTAGGAAGTAATCCTCAACCATGGCTTTTGGGGCAAGTGGTTAGCCCATCACATTCCTAACCAAGAGGTTGTGAGTTCAATCCCTTATATGTAAGGGATTGAACTCACAACCTCTTGGTTAGGAATGTGATGGGCTAACCACTTGCCCCAAAAGCCATGGTTGAGGATTACTTCCTAATCCTCTCTTTAGAGCGTGGTTCAACCATCTCCTACTAGGATTATGTTCCAAGATTGTACCTAATCTGGTGTCAATTCTCTTGTCTCTTTGTATTTGGCTTATGATTTTGTGAGATTTCATTTCTGTACTATCCTTTGCATACATGCGTCTATGGGATCTGGACAATAGGGCTATTAGAACGAAGGGGCATCTGTAGAGATGGTTTCTCGGCATCGCATTCTGATTTGCATTGTTTGTTTGTGATTTTGCATCTACCTTGATCATCCAATCTAGGTTTTGAT
Organism: Ceratopteris richardii; assembly: GCA_020310875.1. Lineage (NCBI taxonomy): Eukaryota > Viridiplantae > Streptophyta > Polypodiopsida > Polypodiales > Pteridaceae > Ceratopteris > Ceratopteris richardii. The sequence continues at coordinate 146,833,411 of CM035429.1, forward strand.
TTATCAAGTTCATTTGATTTTGATTCGTAGGTGCATTTTCTTTTTGATTTTTTTTCGAACTAGTTACTATGCAATGTGCTCCTCTTACACTATGGATTATGCTCATTTTGACACTGTACTCATTGTGCTCACCATGACACTCTACTCCCTATGATCACTATACTCACTATACCCACTATAGCCTCTGTCCTGACTATACTCACTATACCCACTGTTCGCCCTATGCACTTTTCACTCTTTGAGTTTAGTTCGGTTATCAAATTGATTTATCAATTTCATTTATCAATTTAGTTATCAATCAATTATCGTTTATCAAGTTCATTTATCAAGTTCGTTTATCAATTTTGTTACTCCTTTGGCTTACTCCAAGGTTTCGACTAAGGTATAGAACTATGAAATAACTTTGGCATCTTTGGCTTCTTTAGCACTCATTGTTCTCTTGTTTCACTTTGGTTGCCTTTGGTTCTATTGGTAGCCATTGGCTACACAAGAACCAATTCTAACTTATGAATGGCAATAAGAGCTTCATTATTTCCCTACTTAGCCTACTTACTTCTCTAGTTAGCTTACTTAGCCTACTTACTTCTCTAGTTAGCGTAGTTCTCCTCCCCATTAAGCACTTTATAGGCATGGACCTTTACATAAAAACGAAATCGCTAATCAAGTTAAGGATCTACTCCACAAAGGACTTATAAGGCCTAGTTCTTCTCCCTTTGGAGCACCTCTTCAACAAGGATTATAGGATGTGCATTGAGTATTGAGCACTCAATAAGATCACAATTAAAACGAGATATCATATTCCTAGCATAGATGGTTTGCTAGATAAACTTATTGGAGCACATGTCTTTAGAAAAATCGATCCTATATTAGGCTACTATTAGATATGAGTGACACGAAATGACATTTATAAGACTCCCTTTAGAAATCAGACTGGTCACTTTGAATTCATGGTAATGCCTTTTGGACTCATCAATGCACCTTCTACATTTTCACGTATGATGAACAACATATTTCTTGATTATCAAGCTTTTGTTCTTGATTTCTTTGATGATATACTTTTCTATTGTGAGAATGAAAATGACCATGAAATTCATTTAGCAATTGTCTTAATTTGTCATGCAAAAAGAAACTTTACGCCCGTATCTAGGACATATATAAAGAACAATATAAATTGTAAAATCCTAATGTCCACGAATGAGTGAGCTGCCAAGAAACAAATGTGCTATGTGTGTTCACACAAATCACTAATATATTAGCAAATCCTCCATAGGAGTGATCTGATGAAGAAGGAGTGGACACTGAGCACCGAGTCAGAGTTACTCCACCCACCTACTGAACCATATGAGTACATGACAACATATAGATAAGGCGATATGCCACAACTAGCATTGATTCTTGGCCTTGATCACCCAGTTAAGGTAACTCCACTCACCTACTAGCTCATCCAAGCACACAATAACACATACATAGCTGGCTGGTGTATGAAGACTTTTTTTGAACATAATCTTCTTGGAGGTCAGATCAGATGAGAGATGAAAAGAAGAATTCAAAGTGTGTCCCTCATCAAGCAATTATGAATACTAGTATATGCAAGTACTCATTTTATGTCTTCCCTTAACCTTCCTAGGTCTTGCTCCTGAAAGTTCTAATCTTCTTTCTAATCTTGCTCGCATAATTGCGGTCCTTCATACATCACATGTAATCTCAATAGATGTATGAAATCTTGAGCCTACTAAAATCTCTTCATATTTATTCATTTCTCTATGTATCATATGCTCAGTCATGCAATCTTTTTATACACAAGAGAAGAGAAAAACTGAAATAAAAAACATATCACCTTTATAGTGTCAATAGCCCTTCTGAATCTGCATTCCAGATCATCTTTATTTCTTGATTTTTAGTCATCACTCTTCGCTTGCTGATCTAGGTTTCCTGTTTCTTCCTTAAAATCAAAGCAAAAAACATCATTGATACACATTTCTATTTACAGAAAACATTTTTAAGTTTCATGGAATCTTATTGAATGAGACTCCCTTCATCCTCACCTTTTCTGACACATGCTCACCAAAGAAGCTGTACTTGAAAAGAAGCCACCTCTGGATCACATCAATCAGGGAAGCATTCTTAAACAAATTACATATGTGGGCAAGCCATTTCGTTTTCTTGTACATTCCTTGTAAGTTTTTTTGACATACATTGCATTTGGAAAATTTGAAAATCCATGATGCAATGATTTGAGCATGTTCTCCTTTATTCATGATCCTCTCACATAAATCATCTGAAGTTACTCTTGGTGAATCAAAAGAACATATGTATAGAGTTTCGATTTTTAATGTATTGAAACCATCTTCCAAAAGTTCCTTCAAGCATGCATTTTTATCTATTTCATGCTTCGAATCATCTAGAGAAATATCTTCATTTGCATAATTTTGAATGTGACTTTCATCTTCAGTGGAGCAGAAAGTTTGAATAGATTTGTTCCATTTCTCTCATCAAGCAGAAGTGATCATCATGTTCAAATGATAATACACAATCATTTTTATCTTCCAATCCATCATGATTCCTTTCCACTTTTTTGGAAATGATAAAATCTACTTCTTCCTCTAATCTTTCTAGTAGTTTTTCATCATTGTTATGGTCCCAAACCATCTCTCCTTCATCATTGAGGGAGCCCATATCCTCATAATAAAGAAAATCGTGATCTCCAATATCACTAAAGTCTTTTTATGCATGTATTTTGATGACAAATCAGTCTCTCTGTTAAAAATGTCATCGTAGAATTCTGCATCTTTCTCAATCATTTCTTGCTCATTCTCTTCAATAGATGTGCTTCCACCACACTCATCATAGATTCTTTAGTCACCGAATCTTACTCAAAATGATCATGTTTGACATACATATCAATATTTAGAGGAGAAATCAATGGTATTTCCTCATCCTCCTCATGATCATTCATATGTCCCTCTTGGTGAAGCTCAAACAGCAACTCATTCTTACTCCCATGATTAGATCCACTCTCTTGTATCTCTGAGTGCTCATTCAATGTGGCATCGCTCAAGAGTATTTCACAATATTGATCTTGATTAAGACTTTCCATAATTTTAGCATCATGCTCGTCACCATCAACATACATATCACTATCTAGAGCACTCATCATCTACATGTCCTCTTGATTAACATCATGCTCATCTCCATCAGCATACATTTCAATCTATAGAGGACTTATTATTAGCATGTCCTTCTGGTTAGCATCATGCTCGTGTGCATTCTCTTCATATAATTCAATCATTAGGTCATAAATTATATCTGAATCATGTGTTCCAGTAGATGAATCACTACCACCTAATATCAAATCATTGTCCAAAAATGCTCCAATGTCATCACATAAGGATGCATCTCGAACTTGATCTTCAAATAGATTTATTAAATTCTCTTTTTGTACTTCATCTTTTATCTCCATTGGGTCACCTTTAAGCCTTGTGGATTTCTCTAACTCTTCATTTGTATCTTGAATTGTTTCCTGTTTTTTTTTGTCTATCCTCCAGTTGATGCGAGGAGTTTTAGCAAGACAAGAGAAGCCTCATCTCGTTTTCTTGTTGAATTTCTTTTGAATTTTGTTTTGTTTTGTATATGTTTTCTTTTTGTCTTGATTTTTATTGGCTTCCACATGCTCCTTTGCTCCTTCCATCATCAGAGTTTGTGCATATATATCGCTTGAAGATGTGATCATTGTAGAGAAGTCTACAGGTTCTTAGTACCTTGTAACCTTAGAGGTCATATCAATCACACTTTTAGAATTTTCTTGATAGCTCTCATCATCCATATGTATGTCAAGCTCATGCATATCTACTTCATGCCCCAATGGGGTCTCTAAAACTTTATGGACATGAATGTTATCCATGATTCGTAAAATGCTTTGAATCTAATTATCATTTTGATCTGCGTGAAGATCGGCTCTCCAATCATTTAGAAAATTTTCAATTGTTTGTTGCTTCTTAACATATCTTCTTAGTCTCCAATCCTCAGTGAGTCTCGACTCAGAATCCATGTCTTGTAGAAGTGGAATTAATTCCTCTTGGCCTCTAACATCTATTGCTTGTAGAAATAAGAACACTTTTTCATGCATCAAACATCGCTTATCATGCTCAAATATATCTTCAAATTGTTTCTCGCACTCTCTTTCAATTTCTAGGATTGGTTGGTCTTGGGGCATGTGAACCTACCTTAGGAAAGATCTATGAGTCACTTTATCTATGTCCTCTAGCATGAACCACTTTAGGAGTGCTGCTTTGCATTGCGATCATGTGCTTTGGTTTATTTGCATGAGTTGATCACACATGTCGAATTCAGACACATATACAAAGTTTTTGCATAGCTCGAGATCCGTCATCAGAGTCAAGCCAACACCTAGATAGTTCACCTCAAGTTCATATTCTTTAAAGAACTTGGATACATTCTTCACATTGAAAAACCCACGTCACTTATTTAATCGTTCATGAAGAGATTGAATGGTGTTTTGTTGCCTATCCTCTTGTTGAAAGCATACAAATTGGGCTAGAAGATCTTCCACGATAAATTTACTAGGTTTGCTAAACTAAATTGTCAACTTGTTTCCTCAATTTTCTCTATGATTCACTCACCCCCGCCTTTCATGTCAGGTTCACTAGGTATGTCATAGAGTTCACAAAAAGGAGGGTATAATAATATGTGGAGAGCTTCAAACCCTTTCTGCACACAAAGAGCTATTCCTAGAATCTCCTCTATACATGAGAGTGACTCTCCTCTTCTTTCATGCCTTGAAAAACATGCACTCTTTTGTGAATGCACATGAATTTTATAAGTCAACTACTAATTTCCATAGCAGAGCCTTGTTCGTGTTCTACAATACATTTTTCATAGAAATGCTAGTTTGGACATGAGAACATGTGAGAAGTCTTCCAATGGCGTTGCATTTCCCATACTGTAATATTCTTCTTCATAGCCAACACTATCACATAGTGAGAAAAATTCGAATTAAACATTTAGAAGTGCATTACACTAGGTACATTTTTCATGGATTCTTTCGTACGTCAAAGCATAGCAAACTCTGTGCTCCATGAAGGTGATTTAAAAGGGAAAGAAAAATGAAAATGCATTCATTTGTTTCTGGAATGATAAACACTCAATAGCATCTCTTTGCCATAAAGGTAAGCTCACAAGATGAACAGAGGTAGTGGTAGCTGTAGCCATCTTTGTTGCACATGATACTTTATTATACACTCAAGTCACCTCTCTAAATGACCCGATCGATTCGGATACCATGAACAATGACACTCAACAGTAACTCTATCTCCACTATGTACAATTCATCATTTCTTTTTTTTTTCATGAGCTTTGCTACTACTTCTAATGCCTTGACATGGCCCATACCAGTGGGTACCGTTTGAGCAATGCCTGTGGCTCGCTTTTCTTCATAGTCTCTCAATCAGATGAGTGCCATGGTATGGCTATGAAAGAGAATTCATCTCCATCCACTCTTGAGCTCCCTTTGCCTGTTCTCTAAATCAGTGGGTTTTTAGTCCCCCCCTTCGTGGCTAGTGTTCGATGCCATCCCCGCTGTTTCTAGGTCCCTAATCTATTGCGTGTCTTTCTTCCACATTTCCATCATGCTAAAAAAACAAGAAGGGCTGATCTCCCCCTTGAGCCATACATAGGCGTTGTTCCCTATACCTGATTTCCACGTCTTCAAGAAAAGAAACCCAATGTATGTCCTGCTGCTCCATGTTGCCCTTGCCATATTTCCCATTCTCCAACACGTAGCCACTTTCCCATATTTACCATTCGACACGTACATTTCTATTTACATTATAGTGAAATGATTTATATCCCTGCTTTTAATGCACATTTATAATTTTGATCCCTGCTTTTAATGATTCACATGCACATTACTTGCACATTTCTAATTTTTCTCACTTAATGCACATGCACACACATAATCTTGGCGATACTATCACATGGATGTAAAAACACTTATACACTAATAAGCACAGAACCATATGAGCGTGAACTATGCATGTAATTATAGTTATATATAATTGATGTTAGCAACATATATATATATATATATATATATATATATATATATATATATATATATATATATATATATATATATATATATATATATATATATATATATATATATATATAATCATCAATGCTCTCTTATGCACACACTTATACTAACTCATTTTGCATGTACACATACCTGGACGCATTTGCGAAACAAAAGAACAACTTTGTATAAGAACCGAATGGAACATCAACCCAACCATAGATGCAAAAAGAATCATATAGAATGCAACCCATTGTCCTGGTTTAGTTAGTATATTTCAAACAAGATGTTCAAGGAAAGAAGTCATAAAAAATCATGTATTTCCATAAATTTTCATGAATCAAGTTCCCCAAAGCATTGATTGACTCCATTCCATAATTCCTCTCTGTCTTCTCTATAAGACCTACAAAGTCAATACTATTGGAGGAGATGGTGGATAATCACAAGTGATGAATTTGTGTAGCTAAAACCTATTTCACACGTGCTATAAGTGATGGTTGGAGAGTGTTGTGGGCCTCTTTAGCTAGTGTATAAGCATAAATAATCGTATATGTTGCTTGGAAGATGATGCAATAATAATATGATCAAAACAGATAGGTAGGCATATGATCCAAGGTCCAAAACTTGCTATTTTGGTTGAGACCTACCTACTTAGAGTTTTGAACCATTCTCTGAGTACAATGGCAATTGATAGAATTCATTTTGGAGAGCATCAATTCGCTTAACAAGCTACCAATCATGAGTGAAATCATCTAAAATGATGAACTATATGCAGAGAAATATGTTTAGCAAACTAAGCATCCCTCCCCACTTTTATGGGCCTTGACAATCAGAGACCAATGAGTAGAGATAGATTTATTATTGAGGATCACGAGAAGCATCATTAATGAAGATTTTTAGGATTAAGGTAGACAAAATGGTTGAGCTAGCATGCTTTAAATCAAGAGATATGATCCACTATATAGTGAGAACAAGCTCATACAAGTTTAGTTTTTTGATGAGTTATGATAGAGATATGAGAATAGGAAGTAATAAACATGTATGTATTAAATCATGTAAAAGTACAATGTCATTGGCAATCAACCATTGCTCAATGAGTGAAAAATGAGTGAGCTATGAGGTGAGATCCTCCTCTCAATGAAAGTACATGAATATGATCTCTTAACCTCGTGATACACACAAGTCTTTCATACACTACAACAGATCAAGGGAATACCAACGGTCAATATACCGACGGTCAGCTGTCGGCGTCGGTATGACCCTCGGTTGATTTGGGAAAGCCGCTTTGCCTCGGAAAGGCAACGTCGGTATATGCGTCGGTATAAGCGCCGGTATAAGCGTCAGTAATTTGCTTGAATTAAGGATGCTTATACCGACGCTTATACCGACGTTCTCTTTTTAACCAAGGCCGAAACCAAAATTCGTCATTCTGAGCGTTTTGAATCCATCTCTTCTCCTATCGGGTTTGCGCGCGCCAACAGCAGATCTCTGTTTGTCACCCTTTCTCTCTCTCTCTCTGTTGTATATTATTGAACAAGGCATTGTTAAAGTGTTATATTATTAATGTATTAATGTGTTTTTGATGTTTTTGATATAGCAGCTGAAGGTTCGTGAGGAGCGTGCAAGGTGTGAAAAGGCGGACATCAATAATCTGAATAATTATTATTTATCTTGTAAATAAACCTGCGTAGAAGGTTCTATTGTTCTAACAGTTAGAAAGTAATGGTTAGAATAAGGGTCGTTGTAGACCGTAGTTTCTGTTATTGAAAGCAATGGTTTTCTGTAAAAGTTATCAACTTTTAGTTTCATGCTTGCTTTTCGAAGCCGCCCTCTTGTAACCACTCTTTTCGACGTAATCAAAATTCCTATAAATACATGCACTCTCTGGACTGTCGAAACAGAGTGCATGGGGGGAGATTGCACCCAATACTGCGTTCTGTCTCGTCTCTTGTTGCATCTATTCTCTGTGTGTTTTCTGTGTGCGTAACTTCTATATGCGCATGAGCAAGATCCTGACAACAGTGGTATCAGAGCTCTGCACGCGTCCATATGGAAGGTTCTATTCCGTTTCTGTTTCCGTTTCCGTTTCCGATGCCGATTCCGATTCCTGTTCCTGTTCCTGTTTCTGTTTCTGTTTCTGTTTCTGTTCTAGTTCCAGAACCAGAACCTACGTTTTCACCTACGTTTGCTCCTACGTTTACACCTACGTTTACTCCAAGGCGTCGACTAAGTCAAAGAACTTAGGCAATAACTTAGGCAATACATTGGCAACATTGGCACCCAAGGCTCCCTTGGCGACCGTTGGTAGCCGTTGGCTACGCGCGAGGCAATTTTGATTTTGAGTAGCAATAGAGTGGTTTAGAGTCCCTAAGGTAGGAGGATTTGAACCCACAACCTCCTACTTTCAAGGGAAGTACTTTGATCACTCCACCATTTCTGGGAGTTGTTACTCAAGTTCTCTCTTCTTAAATTTAACATAACTTGCAGTTTTCAAGGCGACACGGTGCGACGTGACGCGGCGCGTCTCAGGGTACACTTCTCAGGGTACACCAGGGTACACTTCTCAGGGTACACTTCTGAGGGTACACCAGGGTCCATCCAGATAGGGTACTTTTCTGCAAGGGTACATTCCCTGAGGGTACATCCCGAGAGGAAAGCACTAGCTTAAGGGTCCAAGAGCACCATGGACGATTACAATAATTCACCTCTACCTGAGGCAACACTTGAACAACAACTAGAGCTCTTGCGGCATGAGCTTCGAGGAGCTCAGAACCAGATCCGACAACGTGATGAAGTCCTCCAACAAATACAAACTGAAGAAGACAACCTTACGAGAGTAGTAAAAGCTATTGTTTCTGCCCAATATGATGTTACTCATTCGAAGATTGGTACTAGAAACTACCAGTTTCTACGATTTGATGGCTGAAAGGATGGGCCTTTAGTCCTTTCCTGGCTGTCACAGTTTCATGATTTTTATACTGATGAGTTATATGCTGAAAGTGAAAAAGTTAAATTTGCCACTAACTATTTAGTAGGTAAAGCTCAACTCTGGTGGAATGTCTTGCGGCAGAGTACGGAGCGTCCAACAACTTGGAAGGCTTTTCAAGAAAAAGTGAAGGATTCATTTCTTCCTCCTCAATACCATTTGCATGTTAGACGTGCATGGATGACCCTTACATGGAAGGAGGGTGATACGGTTACTACCTACACAGAGTGGTTTTGGCAAAATTTATTACTTGTTCGAATGCTTGAAGATGTATCAGAGGATATCTTGCAGCAGAAATATGAAGATGGTTTGGAAGTCGGAATCCAAGCTAAGCTTCACACCCTACGGCCTACAACCCTCAACGAGGCTATATCTTTTGCTTATGATGCAGAAAAAGAATTCCAGTCCATAACCAAGTCACTCCGACTACAACAACCACGTCAACGACCATTTTATGTTAAACCTACATTTCCTATGAAGCGTACTTTTAATGCCCCATCTTACCCTAGTTTTCCTTGTCCTCCACAATCCAATTACTCAACTCCACCTGTTGCTTCATCTCTCCAACCAACCAAACCACCTACCCTTCAAACTTCAGTGGTGGATGCCCAACAGAAGCGACCACGAATCACTTGCTGGAATTGTGGTAAACCTGGACATACAAAAATAAAGTGCAGATCGCAACTTCTTCACATGAAACCGGCTATAGCTCACTTGCACAACATGGAGGTCCATAATGAAGAAATTCCTCTTATTTGGACAGAGGAATCATTGGAGAAGGACTTAAGTACCTTGGGTAACGATATCTCTCTACACTCTCTTCTTTGCATGCAGGGTACAATAAATAAGAAACTAGTCAAAATTCTACATGACGATGGTAGCTCACATGACTTCATTTCACATTCATTAGTACAAGAACTTAAATTACAAATGTTTCCTTCCTTGTATAAAGTGAAAGCTGCATTTCAAGGTAGTTGTTACAATGTAACACGAGAAGTGCAAGATGTTACAATTAGCATAGGCCCATATGTTGATTCACCGATATTTTTAATTGCACCTTTGCAATCTTACGATGTTATACTAGGTATGCCTTTTCATCACCATTATAACCCACGTATTGACTACCATACTCATAGCTTTAAGTTTGAATTCAAAGGTCAAATCATTACTTTGTCTGCACGGCATGATTTCCAGCCATTTCCATTGATTAGTCACACTCAAGTAAAGCATGCATTTAGGAAAGGATTCAACTCATGCATTGTTTTTGTCAATGTCATCAATGATTATACTCATACACTTCCTGATGCATATAAACCTTTCATGAGTATTTATAAGGATTGTTTTATGTCTGAGTATCCCTCTCAACTACCACCATCTCGAGGATCCTTTGACCATAGCATAGACTTAGTCCCTGGTAGTTCTCCTCCTCATAAAGCACCTTATAGACATGGCCCACTACACCAAAAGAAAATAGAAAATGAAGTAAAAGACTTACTACAAAAAGGACTTATAAGGCCTAGTTCTTCCCCATTTGGAGCATCAGTTCTCTTAGTAGAGAAGAAGAATAAAACTTATCGCATGTGCATTGATTATAGAGCCCTTAACAAGATCACAATAAAGAATAGATATCCTATTCCTCGAATAGATGATCTTTTAGATAAGTTACGAGGAGCTCGTGTCTTTAGTAAAATTGATCTTAAATCGGGTTACCATCAGATTCGCATGACACAAAGTGATATTTTTAAGACTACATTTAGAACGCAAACTGGCCATTATGACTTTATGGTAATGCCCTTTGGACTTACTAATGCCCCTACAACATTCGCACGACTGATGAACAATATTTTTCTTGATTACCAAGCTTTTGTTCTTGTATTCTTTGATGATATACTTGTTTACAATAAGAATGATAGTGAACATGAAAAGCATCTTGAAACAGTTTTTCATTTGTTACGAGAGAACACACTTTATGCTAATCCTGAAAAGAGTTACTTCTTTCAACGTAAGCTAGAATATTTAGGACATATTATTTCAAGTGAAGCTGTGCATGTGGATCCGAAAAAGATTAGAGTTATAGTAGAATGTCCTACACCACAATCAGTCCATGATGTTCGTTCTTTTCTTGGGTTGGCTAGTTTCTATAGGAAGTTTGTTCAAAATGTTTCTTATTTAGCATTGCCTCTTACCTTGTTGTTGAAAAAGAAAATAAAATTTGCATGGGGATTTACCCAACAACAGTCCTTTGACAAACTTAAACATGCACTTTCACATGCACCTGTTTTACAATTACCTGATTTTTCACAACCCTTTCATATTGTTACTGATGCTAGTGGTTCAGGAATAGGTGCTGTTTTAATGCAAAATGACCATCCCATTGCATTTGAGAGTAGGAAGCTTAAACCCTCAGAGCAGAATTATAGTACATATGATAAAGAATTGTTAGCAGTTGTGCATGCTTTGGGAATTTGGAAACACTATCTTATGGGCTCTGAGGTCTTAATCAAAACCGATCAACAGGCAATTAAGCATTTATTAAATCAGCCCTTAATCTCTAATAGGCATCTTAAATGGACATCATTCATTCAAAATTTCCAACCCATGATACAATATCAGCTTGGTAAAGCTAATGTTGTAGCTGATGCTCTTAGCTGTTTTCCTTCAAATTCTGTTGTTTTGAATAATATTTCTGCCATCCAAATTCATTCTTTTCAAGACATGGTTTCCACTTATGCATTTGATTTGTATTTTTCACGTGCATGGCATGACTTCAATAATGGTGCATCTTTATCTAATGAACAGTATACATTTCATAATGGTTTTCTCTATTTTCAACATAGATTGTGCATAACCCAAGCTTTCAAAGATTTTGTCATTAAAGAAATGCATGAACCATCTTACATGGGTCATAGAGGCATACAAAGCACCATTTTTGCTTGCAAGGAAGTCTTCTTTTGGCCACACATGGAAAAAGATATTGCACATTATGTTTCTCAATGCATTGTATGTGAGCGTGTCAAACATCATCATGGTAAACCGTTTGGATTATTAATGCCACTTCCCATTCCAAATGAACCATGGGAACATATCTCTATGGATTTTATCACATGTCTTCCTATCACTTCATCACATAATGATATGATTTGGACAATAGTTGACAGGTTTAGTAAATATGCATATTTCATTCCATGTAGAAAAACTTTGACTGCACCTCAAGCTGCAAAATTATTCATTAAATGCATTTTCCCACATCATGGATTTCCTAGAGTAATGTTATCTGATCGTGATGTTAGGTTTTGTAATCATTTTTGGGTTGCCTTATTTCAACATTTTGGTTCTAAAATAGATTTTAGCTCTGCATTTCATCCTAAAAGTAATGGACAGAGTGAGGCTACAAATAGTACTATTCTTGATTTATTGTGTTGTTATTCATTAGATAATACTAATAACTGGGATGAAAAGTTGCCATTGCTTCAATTTGCTTACAATAACACTGCACACACCACTACTGGTCGTGCACCTTTTGAAATTGTTTTTGGTAAAAAGCTTCCCACTCCCATGTCCCTCACCCAAACCGACATTCGGATGGCTGATTCTATTGCTCATGATCACGTTTCTATGCTTCATGATGTTCACGAGCACATTAGGAAAAGTCAAGAGCGATATACACGTAATATCAATAATAAACGATTAGCCAAAGAATTCAGGGAAAATGATTTTGTATGGTTGCGTATCATTAAAAGACGTCTCAAAAATATTTTGCAGCATCCTAAAATTAAACTTGCACCACGCTATGATGGAGGGTTTTGCATTATAGAAAAAATTAATGATAATTCATTTAGATTAGATATTCCATCTCATTGGACTATACATAACTCTTTTCATATTAGTTTACTTAAACCCTTCAAACTCTTTTCATATTAGTCCACTTCTTGATGACCCTCCTTTAATTGAAGAACAATCTGAAATCTTAGTTTCTGAGAAAATCATTGATCATGATGTCACTACTACATGCACAGGTACTCAATATCATCGATATTTAGTTAAGTACAAAAATCACTCTATTGAAGAATATCAATGGATACATAAAACACAATTAACACCTCGTTATGACCACTTAATTTCTGCATATCATACACAAACACATTAATGTAACAACTCCATGAACATTTCCATGCATGTATTTTTACATGGCACATGCCTCTTTTCTTTATTTAGTGATGAAACATGTGACTGGCCATCCATTTTTATTATTTTATCAACTGAGATCAGTTGCTTGTTCAACTGAGGGGCATGTTATAACTTATGGAATATGTTGAACAATGCATTGTTATTATTGGATTGTAACAGTAACATGGAATATGTTGAACAATGCATTGTTATTGTTGGATTGTAACAGTAACATGGAATATGTTGAACAATTCATTGTTATTGTTGAAATATAACATGGAATATGCTGAACAATGTATTGTTATTGTTAGAGTGTTAAATTATTTTATCAACTGAGGTCAGTTGCTTGTCAACTGAGAGGCATGTTGTATATTATTGAAGAAGGCATTGTTAAAGTGTTATATTATTAATGTATTAATGTGTTTTTGATGTTTCTGATATAGCAACTAAAGGTTCATGAGGAGCGTGCAAGGCGTGAAAAGGTGGACATCAATAATCCGAATAATACAATGCATATTCATACACACATACATAATACATATGCAAACACATACATGCATGCATACACACATGCACATGCATACACACATGCACATGCATACACACATGCATATGCATACACATATACACATACAAAATGCATATGCATACACACATACACAAGACATATGCATACACATACATGCATGCATATATATGTATAGACATACATGCATATGCATACATACATGCATGCATATATGTGTATACACATACATGCATATACATACACATACAAATATGCATATGCATACATGAATGCATATGCATACAAGCATGCATATGCATACATGCATGCATATGATACATGAATATACATACACATACATGAATATGCATACACATACACATACATATACACATACACATTCATGAATATGCACACACGTACACATGCATGCATATGCATACATTATTGGATATACATACATGCATGCATATATATGTATACACATACATGCATATGCATATATACAAGCATGCATATGCATACATGAATGCATATATATATGCATACACATACATGCATATGCTTACATGCATGCATATATATGTATACACATACATGCATATGCATATATATAAGCATGCATATGCATACATGCATGCATATGCATACATGCATGCATATGCATACATTCATGCATATGCATACATGAATTCATATATATGTATACATGAATACATGTATACACATCAATACATGCATATTCATACATGCATGCATATGCATACATGAATGCATATATATGCAAACATGAATGCATGTATACATATGCATACATGCATGCATATGCATACAATCATGGATATGCATACAAGCATGCATATGCATCAAGCATATGCATACATGAATGCATGAATGCATGTATACATATGCATAAAAGCATGCATATGCATACAAGCATATGCATACATGAATGCATGTATACATATGCATATACATGAATGCATGTATACATATGCATATACATGAATGCATATGCATACATGCATGCATATGCATACATGAATGCATGTATACATATGCTTGTATTTATATTTTCTATCTTTGATATTTTATATTTTATATTTTATATTATTTATTATTTATTATTTTTTATTTATTTTCTTTAAATTTAATTTCTATTTTTATATATTTATATTTATTATTATTAATTTTTTTCTTTTTTAATTTATTATTATTATTTATTATTTAACAATTTTTTAATTTTTAATTTTTTATTTAATTTTTATTATTTATTTATTTTTTGTTTTTGTGTGTGTGTTCGTGTTCATGAATGCATACATCAATGCATATATATGTATACACATACATGCATGCATATGCATACAAGCATATGCATACAAGCATATGCATACATGAATGCATGTATAGATATGCATACATGAATGCATGTATACATATGCATACATGAATGCATATATATGTATAGACATACATGCATGCATATGCATACAAGCATATGCATACATGAATGCATGTATACATATGCATACATGAATGCATATGCATACATGAATGCATATATATGTATACACATACATGCATGCATATGCATACAAGCATATGCATACATGAATGCATGTACACATATGCATACATGAATGCATATGCATACAAGCATGCATATATATGTATACACATACATGCATGCATATGCATACAAGCATATGCATACATGAATGCATGTATGCATATGCATACAAGCATGCATATGCATACATGAATGCATATGCATACATGAATGCATATGCATACATGAATGCATATGCATACATGAATGCATATGCATACATGAATGCATATATATGTATACACATACATGCATGCATATGCATACAAGCATATGCATACATGAATGCATGTATACATATGCATACATGAATGCATATGCATACAAGCATGCATATGCATACATGAATGCATATGCATACAAGCATGCATATGCATACATGAATGCATATATATGTATACACATACATGCATGCATATGCATACAAACATATGCATACATGAATGCAGGTATACATATGCATACATGCATGCATATGCATACAAGCATGCATATGCATACATGAATGCATATGCATACATGAATGCATACGCATACATGAATGCATACGCATATATGAATGCATACGCATACATGAATGCATATGCATACATGAATGCATATGCATACATGAATGCATATATATGTATACACATACATGTATGCATACAAGCATATGCATACATGAATGCATGTATACATATGCATACATGAATGCATATGCATATAGGCATGCATATGCATACATGAATGCATGTATATTTATACACATACATGCATGCATATGCATACAAGCATATGCATACATGAATGCATGTATACATACGCATACATGCATGCATACGCATACATGCATGCATATGCATACAAGCATGCATATGCATACATGAATGCATATGCATACATGAATGCATGTATACATATGCATACATGAATGCATATGCATACAAGCATGCATATGCATACATGAATGCATATGCATACAAGCATGCATATGCATACATGAATGCATATGCATACATGAATGCATATATATGTATACACATACATGCATGCATATGCGTACATGAATGCATGTTTACATATGCATAGAAGCATGCATATGCATACATGAATGCATATATATGTATACACATACATGCATGCATATGCATACAAGTATATGCATACATGAATGCATGTATACATATGCATACAAGCATATGCATACATGAATGCATGTATACATATGCATACATGAATGCATATGCATACAAGCATGCATATGCATACATGAATGCATATGCATACATGAATGCATATATATGTATACACATACATGCATGCATATATATGTATACACATACATGCATGCATATGCATACAAGCATATGCATACATGAATGCATGTATACATATGCATACATGCATGCATATCCATACAAGCATGCATATGCATACATGAATGCATATGCATACATGAATGCATATGTATACATGAATGCATATATATGTATACACATACATGAATGCATATATATGTATACACATACATGCATGCATATGCATACAAGCATATGCATACATGAATGCATATGTATACATGAATGCATATTATACATGAATGCATATGTATACAAGCATGCATATATATACATTGGATGAGATGAGATCTTCACATTGAATCAGATGGGATCTCCACGTACACCTTGGGGTGCGCATGATCATGACGACTCCAAGATATATCATATCCGTAATGGAGCTCCAGTTATGGATTCGGCCGGAAAGTCAATGCGTCAGCGTATACGACAACTCTGGTCCATTGAATTTGGTCATTCAGTAATGTTAAAATGGACCGAACAGGATAGGGACTCTAAAAATCATATCACACAATGCATATATGAAGAGTACCGGCCAGCACCTGGGAATCCTATTGTGAGTTCCGAGTGGATTCAACATACAACACGCGAAGTGATATCACATCGACGATCGAAAGTTCGTGATGCTTTCAGAGCAGGCTTACCGAAGCCTGTATGGCTAGATCTTGAAGAATGGGAATCGATTCAGGATGAGAAGCAACATACTCCTGATCGATATCGTCAACAGAGAGATGCAGTGGCCACACGTTTAGATACGGTTGGATACGACAGTATGCGCTACCAATTTGTAAGTATCATGTTAATTATTGAAGTTGTTTGTGTTAAGTAAATTATGTATGTTCATCTGTTATTTTGCATATTTATTATAGGAGTTGGTAGTGGGTCGTCCTCGGACGCGAATTGAAGAATCATATGGATATCGTTATGGAGTGACTGCACTGTTACAAGACTTAGATGGACGCGGTGCAATCGTCTCATGGGAGAATATTCTTGATTAAGTAAAGTTATATCTTGGTTTCGTGTTTTTAGTTGTTGTTTATAAATGTCATGTTAATTGGTCTTATTTTATACATATGTTTTGTTGCAGGATTGTAGGTGTAAATATTCTGATCAATGCCTTAATTTTGTATCACACTCGCATACGGCAATGATGTAGACATAATTTTGTATTCCATTCCTATATGGAAGTGTTTTGTCACATTGCCACAATTTTGTATTACACTCCTATGTGGCAATGATGTACCATAATTTTGTATTCGATTCCTATATGGAAATGCTTCGTCACATTTTGTATTTGATTCCTATATAGAAGTGCTTTGCCACACTTTTGTACATTTTTCATCTATGGAATATACAACTTTCTGTACATGATTCATTGTTCATTTTTGCTCATATAAGTTTATGTTTAGGTTGCCATTAGAGTACATAACACATGTACTCAGTTGGGCATAGTGTATTGTCTTTTGCTAAACAACATCATGCTGAAGCAAAAGACAATACACTCTCCCAAATAAATTTGTGCAGATAGGGTCGTCGGTATACGCGCCTGTAGCTCCAGTATGGTCGTCGGTATACACATCGGTACACCCAGTGCGGGCATCAGTATGGATGTCGGTATAAGCATCGGTATTACCGATGCTTATACCGACGTCTATACCGATGCTTATACCGATGCCCAAACCGGCGCCCATACCGAGGCTTTCTTTCCGACGCGTATACCGACTCTAACACCGATGTCGCGAAGAAATCATGCCCGTTCATTTGCCTTGGTAGCAGCCTTGGTATACCCTCGATATGTTGTAGTTATATCCTTTTTTATAGTTTTTGTTGGAGCCAAAGATTTGAATTCAAATTCAAATCTACACATAAAAGTGAATCCTAAAATATAGGATTGATTCTCTCTTGACTCAACTACCTAATGATATGAGATTATATGCTTCCTAACTCCTCCTGGACTTATTTCACTTTTACAATGGGTAATTATGAAGCAAAGTTACAAGAGGTTGTACATATGAAGCCTTTCAAGTGCAATGCCAATACATCAAGCTTATGGGAGGTGATCAAGTATATAGGCTTGGGATTTATTGCACCAACAAATACTTTTATCATTTCACTTGATTATAATGTACTCCTAGCAAAGCTTTAAATTGGTGCTTCATGCTTGATTGTTCAGCTTGGCATCAAATCATGACCACAACAGGTCACTTATATTTTTTACATTCATTTTGAAATACATTCAGTATTGTGTGTTGTGCTCCAAACGTCTTCCAAACCTCAAACTCCAACAACATATACCAAAGTGATCTCATGAATTAAGTCTCTCAAATTGATATGATGTTAATTAATCTCAATCTGCTTACTGCATATATCCATGCAAAAGTGTGTTCCTTATAAGTCCTAGTGTGCTCTCACTATTAATAAATATGGTGGTAAGAAAGGTATGACCAATGTAATAAAGTGATAGGTAGGAGATGGTTGAACCACACCCTTGCTAGATATGAGATGTTTGAAATACACCCTAAGAGAGATGATTAGGAATTAATCCTCAACCATGGGTTTTGGGGAAAGTGGGGCCATCATATTCCTAACGAAGAGGTTGTGAGTTCAATTTCTTGCATTGGTATGAGAGCCACTCTGATACCAATGTGAGCAATTGAACTCAAGACCTCTTGGTTAGGAATTGGATGCGAAAACCACTTTCCCCAAAAGCCATAGTTGATGATAACTTCCTAATCCTCTCTCTTAGGGTGTAGTTCAAACATCTCCAATCTTTCAAGGGTGTCGCTCAACAATCTCGTTCCTATCGCTTTATTACATTGCCCTCCCCCCTTAGTTGACCATGTCCTCAATGATCTACTCATGTATCCCTCTACCCTGACGGATGAGTTCTTGAACTCCCTAGGTACCCTTGAATTGATTTCCTCAACCTGCCATAATTTCTTGAACCTTGTTTGCAACCTTGATGTCTTGAACCCTCTTGTCAAACTTAGTATCTTGAACCTTGTTCTCACCCATGTTTATCTTGAACACTCAAATAAGTGCCTTACAAGGTTTCCCAAGGACTCCAAACTTTCATGCTATCTCATTAGATTTGAAAAGATCATTTTGAGAGCTTTCCAATGATATCTTACATGCCTCAATCTAACCTACAGATTGAGAGATACATAATAATATCTCATGGATAGACTTCTGATAGTGCCACCTTTTAAATTCCTACCCTTTCACATGAAAAAGTGCCCAAGCACATTTTTAGAGGCCATTTGGTCAATCCACCTTTCCCAAGCCTACTTCCTAGGCTCTAAAACAATTGTAAGGAATTGAACTCACAACATCTTGGTTAGGAATGTGATCGGTTAACAACTTGCCTCAAAAGCCATGGTTGAGGATAAGTTCATAACCCTCCCTATTATGGTATGGTTCAACCATCTGCCCTCTATCATATCTTGAGTTTAACTCTCTCTTCCCCTTCTAGAGATCATTGCCTTCAATGATCAATCCTTGATCTCCCCTTGAATTGATGTCCTCGCTGTTACATAGTCTCTTGAACCTTCTTTTCCTCAACCTTGGTCCATTGAACCCTTACTCTCAACTCTGGTCTCTTGAACCTTGCCTTTTGACTTCTTGGCCACTTGCCTACGGACTTGCCTTGTTCACAACCTTGGCCTCTTGAGCCCCTTGTTCTTAACTTCAGTATCATGAACCTGGTTCTCACCCATTCTAGGTATCTTGGATCCTAAATCTAGAACCTCCACTGGAAGGTTCATTCTGAGAGCTTTCCAATGGTACCTCATACATCCAAATCCAACCTACGAATTGGGAGATACACTCTAATGTTTGTTGGGCTCATCTTTGAAAGTGACACGCGTGCCTTCCATCTACTTTGCCCAAGCCTACTTCCTAAGCTTTCATACAATTGTGGGAGTTGAACTCATGAGCTAGCGTCGAGGAGTATGATGGGCTAACCACTTGCCCCAAAAGCCATGGTTGAGGATTACTTCCTAATCCTCTCTCTTAGGGTGTAGTTCAACCATCTCCTATGCAAGCACTCAATCATGGTTGAAAAGCTACCCTATATGCATCCTCAAAACTAGAAGTGGCTAGAGTAGGTTTTTTATTCTCAACCAAGATTTGCATGAGCTACCAAGTAGAAATAAAGAAACCACTTATGGATATATTACAATCATAATTATGGCCAAACTAATCTCAGTAAAAGAAAAGCAAGTAAATTAAGTGGTACTAATCATTATTTGGATACAAGCACCCATGCTACCGAGTATTAGATAACTAGAAAACATTATGCCACATTGAAATTAGTGTGCTAAACAAAACCCACATTAAGAGCATCATACCGCTCTAAGAACATCTAGGAGTCCTAGAAGAAAACAAGATCAGATGAGTATCTGCCTCATTGCTCACATCATGCATGCATGTGTCTACATAGTTCAAATTTTCAAGCAAGAAGAAAAGAAGATTATATAGTGAAGTGAATATAAAATAAGTGCATGAGTCTTGACCCCAAATAGAACATGGAAGGAAGATCTGAATCCAACATAAAGACCATCAAAAAGATTTCACTCGTACATAAAGATAAATGCTCAATTTTGGATGGAATGGCTAGCGTCTAGGTTTGCGAGGTTGTATAGAAATGCTAAGCATTATGTTAAGAACATAATGACAAAGAGGTCCACAATAGTAATCCAAACTTCAGATTAGAAAGTTCAGAAGACTATAAACAATTCTTGTTCCTTCTCTCGACCTCTCTCTCTCTCTCTGAAGAGACATGGGCCAAAACTCTCCTGAGGCTTCTTCTTATAATGTGATCTATTTATGCAATCCTCAGTAGTTTATTTCATGCAATCAACTTTTGGTTTCAAAGCTGAAACATAAACGTGATGGAACAAGTGATAATTAGAAGCGTAGAGTTTGAAATGTGTATAAATGCTCAATTCTGGAGGGAATAGTAATTAAGCATCCAGGCTCGCCAATCGGTATGGGAGTGCTAAACATGGAGACAACATTCTCGTGCACCTTGCCGTGCTCATGACCATGATGACTCCAAGGTGTACAGTATCCGAGATGGAGCTCCAGTGATGGATGCGACTGTCAAAGCAATGTGTGCACGTATATGATAGCTCTGCTCCATAAAATTTGAACACTCTATCATGTTTAAATGGAGTGAACAAGATAAAGATCAGAAGAGTTATATCACACAGAGAATCTATCAAGAATTTCGACCAGCTGATGGACAGCCTCTGGTGAATTCAGAGTGGATTCTGCACAGCGCATGTGAAATTATGTCTCATCGACGATCCGAGGCTCGTGATTCTTTTAGAGTAGGCTTACCAAAGCCTGTATGGTTAAATGCTGAGGAGTGGGATATGATTCACAACAAGCACTAGTAGACTCCTGACAGATATGGCCAGCAGCGAGATGCCGCAACCAGAGGTTTAGACACGGTAGGACTGTCACATTTGGGCAGCGGCGGATATGACACGATGCATCACGAGTTTCTAAGTACCATTTGATTTATTGAATTTGTTTGTGTTAAGCTTCTCATGTATGTTGCTCTAATGTTTTGTATATTTGTTGCAGGAGCTGGCAATGGGTCGTCCTCCAACACGAATGAAGGAGGCTTATGGATATCGTCATGGATTGACTATACTATTGGAGGACTTGGAGGGACGCGGTGCGGTCGTTTCATGGGAGCATTTGCGATGAGGTGATTAATTTATAAACTTGGTTTTTACTTGTTGTTTGTAAATTTCATGTGAATTTATCTCATTTCATTAATGCTCTTTGTTGCAGGACTGTTGATATGGAATGTCTATGTGTATAGCAGTGGCACACCAAAATTTTGTATTTGATTTTTATATGGCAATGCAATGCTTTGCCACATTTTGTAAAAGCTTCATATATGACAGTGGTTTGCCACACTCTTGTATATGCTTCATTTATGAAATATATAACTCTTTTTGTACATGGTTCATGGTTCATGGTTCATGATTCAATTTGATTATCTCTTTTATGTCCAATAATATTCTATTTTATGAAATCATATTTCGGTTGACATTAGAGTACACATCACATGTACTCGGTTTTTTTGGGTAGAGTGTATTGTCTTTTGCTAAGCAACATCATGGTAATGTCGCAGTAGCAAAAGACAACACACTCTGCCCAAATTTTTTTTGCAGATATGATCGTCAATATAAGCATCGATACTCCTAGTAATACCATCGGAATAAGCGTCCGTATCCCCAGCGCGCGCCAGTATATGTGACGGTACATCCAGTAAAGGCGTCAGTATGGGCATCGATATTATCGATGTTTACACCGATGCTTATACCGATGCCCATATCGACGCCCATACCAATGCCTATACTTGCGCTTTAATACCGATGCGCATACCAACACCTACACCGATGTCAGGGCAGAAATATGCGCGTTCATTTCCCTCACTAAAAACCTTGATATAGGGCCGATTTGTTGTAGTGTTTTAGATACATAGGTGAAATAGACTTCAAAACATGTACACTAAGAGAGGAACACTTGAGAGAGCAAATATAATAAGGAAAAGCTTGTATTCTTCATTTGGGATATACAAAAAGTTCTTCAAACAAGGGAATACAAATGTTAAAGGTTATTCCCTCTAATTCTTCTAGCTAGCTGCATATCTTTAGGTTGTATTGTCACTCTCTCTAGATGGATGCTACATAGGTTAGAGTCCTCCAACATTGAGATAAGATACACCTCTGTAGCTTCTTTGAGGGCTTCAATGGCTATCCCTTGGATACGACGTCCAATGCAATAGCTTTGGATCTCTTCCCTCACAACTCTTCGAAATAACCTTCGTGGAATAAGAAGCTACATAGACTTTTGATAGTGTCGAATCTATGTGAAGGCTCTAGTTTGTCACCTTTGTGGTGCTCTTGCATTTGGGGCGGATGTTTGGTTTCGGTCATTGTGGTCTATGACACGGTTGATAGTTCTTCTTTCTTCTTGGAGCATGCCTAGATGTTCCTACCTCATCATTTACTTGCTCTGCCCGACTTTGCTCTCTTTCTTCATCGGTTGGTCTTTGTCCTTGTCTTGCGGGGAGTGTCTTGCCTCCTTGTGTTACTCGATGGTTCACGGGGATATGATTATGGGTCCATGGTTGCTCGTTAACACTTTCTTCATGTGAGGAACTCTCTAAATTTGATGTTATCTCCAATACAACTTGTTTCCATCCTCGTTGTTTGGGCCTTGCCTTCAGTGGTGTCCTCTATGAGGGCTCATCATCATTTATGGAAGGGAAATATTGCAGTTCTTGTGTTACATCTCTCTCTTGTGAAGCTTCATCCCCCCATGATGGAATGATACTAGAGTGTGTCCCTGCACCCGAGTTTCATCTAGAAGAGTGGCTTGTGGTTCGATGCTTCTTGTGGGGATTCATCCATGTTGGGCGTGAGTACCTTGCACATGGCTAGGGTAGACGACATGATCCTTTCTAGCAGTCTCCTTTGTGCATGCCATTCTCTTATGATGTAAAGTGGTAAAATGAGGAAGGACATCTTTATTTATAGCCTTTCACTTAAGAATTGTCCTCTTCAGATTTCAATGGATAAAAGTAGTTTTAAAACATTAAAAGTATATTCACAAAAACATTGAAAGTTTATTTGAAGTGAAAGGAGTTATAAAAACCTTGAAAACAATAATGCATTTTAAGAGTTGGGAAGCTATTTACAAGCAAAACCCTCGCGGACTCTTTGTGCCTGCCATTGGGCATGATTTAGCGGTCTTGATGATGATATCCACTTCTCTTTTGCAATATCATGTTGTAGCTTTCGTGTAATTTTTGCTATTGGTGACTCACATGCTCGTTCCATTACATATTTTTTAGCGAATGTCGCATGAAAAAACCAGTTGAAGATTTCTTCTAAATAGTTTGATTGGAGTAGACCACCCCCATGATGAGTGTTCTTAAAGGAAACACCTCTAGCCATGTATTGTGACTTCTCCATTCCTTGTGTACTAAAAATGTCCAGTGATCCATATTGATTCATAAAATATGCTCCATGTGCAAAAAGAATATGATGTGATCTGGTCAATAAGATATACACATGGTATTTAAGACCAAAAAAAAAATGTAAGCAAAAATTACTATGTAATGTGTAATGTTGCTTTCTCCCCAAGGTAAGATGAAGTCTATGTAAACTCCTTCAAAGTCACTTCGAATAATTCTCGTTGTGAAGCATTACTGGAAACCAAACCCATCAAATGTAACAATTGATCTAATGATGACCAAACCTTCTTTCGCTTATTAATGAGATCAACCTAACTATCATTGTCTATCGTAATTGAACAGAGATCCTTCCAAAGCTCCCATTTCCTATCATCTTGACTATTCACATCTCTTTTAAAGAAACGTCTTTCCTTCTTCCTAGTCATTGAAACTCGTTGTAAAATCTCTTGAGACTCACTATACTTCTTAACAACTAAAGATACATGGCCACCATGACAACCAATAGAATTCAAAAGATCTTCTATTTTTGGGATTGCTATTGTAGACCTCTCTAGTGATTTCTTTGCAAATGCATATTCAACATGGAGCTTCAAAAGCCTATCAAAGATCCTCATGAGTGCATGCAAAGTACAAAAGTAAACATTGACTAATGGAAATGGAATAATGGGGTTCCAATCATTTCTTATTTTATCACGAGTCGATTCTTCTTTCATCAATTTCTTTAGAGTCATCAACTCTCATCAATGCCCTTGCAAGTTTAGACTCTCTTAGATCCTTTGTAACATTGTGTACAATATGGGCAAGGATAGAGAGAAGATGCTCCTTGTTTACAACCTAATATGCATTTTATACTCTTAAGGTCTCCACCAAAATGCTCTTCTACCTCAAAATCACCTATTTCATCTACAGAGAGCTTTGCCCATATATTTGAGAAGAGATTACTTTTGTAATCCATGGAGTCCTATTAAAAATCCACGAAATAACATTGTTTGTTTCTTTGGGAACTTCTATAGAACCTAACCACCAGATATCTCTCTTTGATTGCACAATAAAAGTAAAACAAGAAGTGGATCCTAAAGTTTCATCACTCATTGCATGGTCCATTACTTCATTCATTAGTGTCACACTCAACCTTTCCAGTCGTCGACCCTTTATGATTTGACACTCATCAAGCTTTAGTATGAACTTTAACTTAATATTACAATCTACACAAAAGAGAAAAAATTATCTTAATATGACACTTGAATGCAATAAAACTTCAACACCAAATAAAATGTAGTGGGGATACCTTTGATTGTTGAATTATAAAAGCGAACCATTGCTTGTTGAAGATTCTAAAGATCCACAAATATATTGTTGAACTTTGTGTAAGTAAATCCTTGTGTAGATAGGATCTTTGATTGCTTCTTGGGAATATTTGGATGATAAACAGAGGCACGCATAGTGTCTTCTATGAATAAATATTATCTGATAGTATGAGTCACTTCCTCATTTGAAGTTTTTTTTATAGATATTTTATATGGGCATGGAAATATATTTTGAGAAATACCTTGTTCTTGTAAGGCTTGCCTCAGAAGGGTGTACATTGCACTATACCCATTTCTACTGATGCCTGCTTCGTCACATATTGCCTACACATCTTGCACTTTGATAAGGTTTTTTAACTTCTCTACAAACTCAGCTTCAATAACAACTCTAATACACTTTCCTATGGGTTTGTTATAGAAAAAGTTATTTCTTTGCTGTTTATAAAGCTATTCCTGAGCTTGAATTGGTCTTGTGTTGTTGTTGAAGCAGTTATGTCTTGAATAATGACCTACATGATGAAAGACTCCATTATAGATCTTCATTGAAACATATAAAAGTAAAACAAACACTCATCTTGTTGCATATATATGTCGTTTGCGTGCTCTGCCACCTACTGAAAGAGCTTCAAAGGATGACAATGTTGATATATTTAGGTAGTGATGTGTGTGAACACACTAGGACCCCCAGTGCACTTTTTTCCCTCTTTAGGAGGTTTTTTTCCCCCAGCTTGTATATACGCCTATTGCCCTAATGGGCTACTTATCTTTGTACATTCTCTAGTAATACATTCAGTATTGTGTGTTGTGCTCCAAGCTTCTTCTTCTTTCTTGTGCTGTTCGCGTGCTTCCGCAGACGTCTAACTCCAACAATTGGTATCAGAGCAGGTCGTCGCTTCATCTAGGATGCCGTCGACACTCCTCCATTTGCAGTCTCAGAATTGCACGAATTTTGGTGAGCATACTCAGCGTGTTTTTGAGATCAAAATGGCTTCGCTTTGTGGTGCCAAAATCGCGATCTGAGCTCGTTTTGGCCTCCGAACGCACTACGCAGTGCTTCTGCAAGCTATTTCATCTTTTTGTGCCAAAGGTATATACCAGTTTCTGTTCGCTACTATAAGCGTCTCAAAGTCTGCTATAGGTCTAGCGGAATTCGTTTGTGCAGTTCTCTTCAACTTTTTGAGAGACAGTCAATTTTCTGCATCAAGGTATTTTAGTCATCGGCCATGGCTGAAAGCAATGATGTATTCTGTATGTTGGCTGTTGAGGATAAGTTGGATTGTACCAACTACCCATTATAGGCTTATATGATGCGACATGTGTTGGTCAAACGGACTGTGGAACATTGTACTGGGTGTCAAAAAACGTCCTATCACACCTGCAACTGTTACTACTACAGGTACTGAAGCTGATGTAGAAGGTGCCGAAGATGATGATATTCTGCATATTGCTATTCGTGCTCCGGTTTCTGCTGCACCTACTGTAGAGCAGATTTGTTGGGATGGCAGAGATGCCCAGGCACATGCATTGATAGCTTTGTCTGTCAAACATGCCATTATTCCTCACATTCGCTCTTGCAGAATAGCTAAGGATGCTTGGGATACACTTACCACATTGTACCAAGCTAGGAATGAGGCTCGTGTTGCTTACCTTCGAAAACAATTGGAGAGTGAGCACATGAATGAAGGTGATTCTATGGACAATTTCCTAACGAAGATCAAAGACTTGAAGGAACAATTGATTTCTGCTGATGAGGTTATACCAGATAGCTCACTTATGTAACCATTCTAAATGGTCTGCCTAATTCATATCAGAGTTTTGCTTCTACTCTTCGGTTGAGGATGAAAGGCAATCCAAATGCCTTATCATTTGAGGAGTTAGTCTCTGTTCTGTTGCAGGAAGATTAGTCCAGGCAGAATAGGTCCATTATGCGAGTTGCAGATCAAGCTTTCTTGACTAGCTAGAAGGGGAAAGGAAAATGGAGCCCTTCAACTAGTAAGCAAAAATCTGCTAATTCTGCATGTTCGAAGAAGGAAGATAAAGATGAGAAGAAATCAGAAAAGCACAAATTGTTTTGTAAGTAATGTAAAGGGAATGATCATATCATAAAGAACTGT
This sequence comes from Ceratopteris richardii, assembly GCA_020310875.1. Taxonomy (NCBI): domain Eukaryota; kingdom Viridiplantae; phylum Streptophyta; class Polypodiopsida; order Polypodiales; family Pteridaceae; genus Ceratopteris; species Ceratopteris richardii. Next base: position 146,861,535 of record CM035429.1, read on the forward strand.
CCAAAAGTGGCTACTAAAGAGGCAAAGAAGAAAGAGGCTTGAATGGTTGTTGTAGAGACCTCTACACCAAAAATATAGTCTGCTAATCTTGTGTAGGAAGAAGAATGGGCGTTTACTACGGTCTGCAGTTTTGACCCATCTTCTCATGAGCAGTGCATGTCTGCAATAGACTCAGATGTTTGGTATTTTGATAGTGGGGCGACCAAACATATTACCTCGCAGCGCAGTTTCTTCTCTTCACTCGAGCCTACCCCTACAGGGAATACTATTACATGCACCAACAACTCCTCCTATCCTGTTATGGGAGTTGCTAAGATCATTTTGACTACTGCTGATGGTAGCTCTTTCACTTTGTCAGATGCTTTATATGTGCCACGGATCAAGAAGAACCTGTTAGCAGTTTTTGCATTAGCCAAGATTGGCTTGGTTGTGAAATTTGTTGATGACAGGTGTATAGTTCATGATCTATCAAATGGCGATGTGATTATTGGTTCTAGCATTTTATGTCGTGGGCTGTATAAGCTCATAGACTATGAAAGATCTGTAAATGATTTGGCATGTGCAGTAAATGATTCTCAGGCTATCTCAGATGCAAAGCTTTGGCATGCATGCTTTGGTCATCTGAATTTTGCTAGTTTGCTACGCCTGCAGAAATCTGAAATGGTGTCCTCTTTGCCCAAACTTGAGGCACCCAGAAAACATGTTTGTGAAGGTTATATTTTGGGCAAAATGCAGCATTCGTCCTTTCCAAAAGATGGTTCAGTTCGGGCTACTCAGAAATTGCAGCTTGTACATAGTGATGTCTGTGGTCTTATGCAGACACCTTCTTTTGGGAATTACCTTTACTTGGTGACTTTCATCGATGATTTTTATAGGCATGCATGGATATATCCATTGAAGGAAAAGTCTGAAGTGTTCATGTGCTTCAAACAGTTTTTGGTTTTGGCTGAAAATCTGTCAGCATGTAAAATGAGCACCCTCCATTCTGATCGAGGGGGGGAGTATATGTCTTCTGATTTTAATGCATTTCAGGCTGAACATGGGATAGAATACCACTGTACAGTGCCGTATACACCTCAGACGAATGGAGTTGCTGAAGGAAAGAACAAGTCACTCATGGAGATGGCGAGGTGTATGATCAAGAGTCAGGCTTTACCACATAGTTTCTGGCTTGAGGCTCTCATGTCTGCAACATATGTACTGAAGAGGTGTCCCACTAAAGCGTTGTAGTCTATCACTCCATATGAGGCTTGTCATGACCGCAAGCCATCTTCTGCTCATCTGCATTGTCGTCGAGATTTTCTCTCCTCTCTCACTTGTGAAGGCCTACAAAAAACATATTTGGTGAAGGTAGCCGGAATTCCCCGAGAAGTCCAGGATGCATCAAGGATGTCAAAGGAAGCTCACATACAAAGTTTCAAAGAAATCAAGAAAGTCCATGGTAGCGGTCAAAGCTGGTCAAAGTTACGAAATTAGAGCAAAAATTTCATTGTCACCAAATTAGATGAAAAATCATATACTTGTAAATATTTTCAAAGGCAGTCTATAGCCCAAATTTCAGCAGAAAATGGATTTTGTAGCACATTGATATGCTATGTTCATTTTATAAAAATGTAATTTTTCTAGTTTGACCCTACAAATTCTTGTATTGAAATTTATGTTAGCCATATAGTTTGGCATGTATAAAGACCATATGTGGCTACATATTTGTACAAAGGTTAAAGGCTATCAGAGCTTCCTAGGGACCTTAATGCCACCTTGCAAGCTTCCAAATGTAGACAAACTTGTACAAGGAAAATTCAGATGGAAATTTTTTTGCATATTCCTGAAGCAGTTCTTTGGAAACATAGTCCTACAAAGTTTCATCTTCATCAAAGCCTATTTGGAGGGTCAAAGAGCACAAAGTCTAGTTTTCAGGATCACCGAAGTTTTCTAGTTCAAGCAAATTGAAGGGTTGAAGGGCCACCACATGGCGAAAGCTGATTGAGCCATGTTGTACGATCAAGATGAGCTCATATTCAAGGGTGGAGATGCACTTATGCTTAAAGCAAGGAGGATCCACGAGTTTTTCCATAAAAGAAGACTTTTTTGACAATCAAAGATCAATAATGCAGTGTTTCTCCAAAAATAGTGGCTTATCTTATCCGAATTGATGTCAGCACTGATCCGATGGTCCATATCATCCCCAGATCCAATGGTGGAGAATGAAGGCACCTAAATTTCACTCCTTTACACTAGATTTGATAGAAAGAACAATTCCAAGCCATTGATTTGATTAATCAAATGGTTGTAATCGAAAGTAGTGATCCTAGAGTTGAGAGTTGATTTCTCTAGATCCAAGGGCCCAAATTCATTCAAAAAACTATATAAACCCCCCTCCAAACTCCTAGAGCATCATTGTTAGGCATCCATAGGGCTCATTCTAGCTTACGGTTTCCTTGAGGCGATCACCCTCGGTTGAGCGAGTGAGGATCCAAGCTGGGCTAGTATGAGTATAGTACCTAGTTTCAAATTTAAGTTAGAACTCCAATCTAGGATAGGCTCTTGAAAATAGCATCTCTATCTTGACTCACCCTCGGTGGAGCGTGTGAGTGAGTTAGAACTGGTTTTAATGAGTTTGAGACTTCTTTAGTTAGATATTACGAGCTTAGACATACATAGGGTCAATGAAGTGGAACTCACTTTCTTACGTGTGACATTCGGTTGAACTGTCATGGTTTGAAGGTAGGAACCACCTTTAACTAGTAGAGTGCTTAGCTTGACGTACCATGACGATTGTATACATGTATCTTTATTCAAATCCTTTTAACTCATTTCACTTTTCACTTGTCTCTTGTATCGTCTCTAAGTCTCTTAAGTATTTTTACATGTCTTCTATTTTCTTCTATGTGTGAGAAGGCTCCGTAGTATTGCGTTGAACCAATGAGGATGTTTCTTTGTGCTTGTGATTAAACTCTATCATCATAATTCACTTGCATGCATATAATCCATACATACCCATACATACTGATTAGTTTCTTAAAGTGTATAAGAAGCTCCAATATTGGACCATTCTTCCTTTTAAAACTAATTTATGTGTAAGGATTCCATCTATTCTCGTCATGCATACATATCATCCAAAGAAGACTATGCATATGGATTAGAATTAGGAAGTGTTTAAGAAGCTCCTTCAATGGACCATTCTTCCTTCCAAACTTGATTCGTGTGTATGGTTCTCTTTCATTCTTATCATTCATGTTCATAAATGTAACTTGCACTTCTACAATCCCATTCCCATAATCATTTCAACATCTCTCTCTTCTGCATACTCAATATTAATTTCACTTTCATGTCCTTAAACCTTCCAACATTCATTAGCTTCATACACCCTATGTGTACCATGACTACACCCTATGTGTACCATGACCGGACCCGATCCACCCGGATTGCGATCACCTCCACATTTGAACCCGATGTCAAACGCTTCGTGGCATTTGCTTCTGATCTTGGGAGGTTGTGATCCATATCCTTTGTTTCATATTTTTCATCCTCATCATTTCATCATCATCAATCTTGAGTGTTGCACTGGATTTCTCTCAGTATCGTGCACATCTTCGTCATGAAGTAAACGCATTTGTGAGAGATCTAGAGCATCGTGCATCACTTGCTTATTCACATAAGATGGAGGAAGGATTCAAATCCCTTATTGTTGAGAAACAAGGCCAAAGAATAGTCTCTTCTATGTTGAGAGAGAAGGGAAAATTTGATGGCGTCACACAAGCTACTTAGATTTGTTTGAAGAGCAAGCTATGATTTTTGGTCTTCCGGAAGATCTTTTGATATCATTCTTTGAGTGAATTGTTGATAGCTCTATCATAAACCGTGTCACTCAATATGGTAGACTTCCTTGGAGTGATTTTAGAAAGGAGATGCTCAAAGAATTCTATCTTGAAGATTATAGCCAACATAATCGGGATGGATTCTTACGATGGGTCAATTCCCCAAAGCCTAGTAGCTCTATTACTCACTTACAAAATGAGTATATTAGATGCTATGAGCAACTTCCTGATGAGGATAAGATAACTTTGGAACCTGATCTTGTGATCAATTTTCTTAAGCTTCTTCATCCTGAAACTTGTAGGGAAGTTGAACGGCGATTAGAAGAGCCAGATAAGTGCTATGGTCTTACTGACAATTGGCAAAAAGTGCGTAAAGTAGTAGAGGCTGTAGCCCATAGACATCAAAGACAATCCATGCTTTATGAGCAAACTAGTATTCCTCAAGCTAGCCTTCCACAAACTAAGAAGCAAGTAAGAGAACAATCCCATGCTATGCTTTTTGACTCTACTCCTATTCCTCAAATGATGGAGCCTACTCAAGGTTTTAAAGTAAAGCCAAATAAAAGTGTAGTTGAACAATCTCAAGTGGAAATTCTCACTAAGCAAATGGAAAGTCTTATTGCTACACAATCCAATTTGGCGAAGACTATAGATGCTTTACAATCTAATTACACAAAAACTTTCCAAAATCAAATGAGCCCAATGTCTTTTCAAGAGCTTAATCAACATGTTATAGCTACCAATCAAAATCCATAAGTAGCTCCTACTCAAGCATATCAAGTTCCTCCAATGCATAATCCTTCAATGCAAAATCCTCATCCTCATGTGCAAAATCCTCAAATGTATCAAAACATGTATCCTCAAGCTTCTCAAATAGCTTTTCAAAATCCTCAAAATCAAAATTTTCAAAATCATCAAGCGTATAATATGGAAGCTCCTCTTGCACCTCAAGTACCACATGTTGCTCCCCAAGCTCCTCAAATACATCAATTGCCTTATCAAAATCCTAATTATCCTGTTCAAGCAATACCTTATCAACAAAATCCTCAATTTCAAAATTTCCCACCACAAGTTAATCAAAATGGTTTTGTGCGTGGCCCTCGTAGCTGTCCTTGGTGTGATTTGTTAGAGCACTTTTTGAGAGATTGTGAACTATTAGATTAGGAGAATAACGGCTTGGGAGTCACCAATAGAAGATCAATCTCTTATTTCTCACATATCCAATGTAGAAGAAAAACGAACAAGAGATGAAGCTGAGCCTGAAAGAATAGTAACGTGAAAACAAACCTCAGAGGGAATAGAAACAATCATAGAGCAAGGAGAAACATCAAAATCCAAAGATAACCGATAAGAATCACAACCCAATCAACAAAAACAAGAGGAGAAACAAAAAGGGAAGAAGAAAAAGCAAAGAAAAACAGAACCAAAGCCTTTAGATAAACAAGAACAAGCAAAACAAACTGAAGACCAAACACGAGAACATGAACAAAAACAAGATCTTGAGCAAAAACAAAAGAAACCAAAGAGAAAACCTAAAGCCATCTTGATTTCAAAAATTGAGAGAAAAATAGATCCTATGGAGATTTTAGATGACATTTTGCTGAAGAGTCAAGTGACTATGTCTTTAGAACAAGTTTTCTCTATTGCAAAGCCTGTTTTTAAAGATAACTTTATCGGCATAATTAAAAGGAAGCGGTTTTCGCTTAATCTAGATACTCAGATGCAAGATTCTCTAGATCAAGATCAAGCTATGAATGAAGCCTTAAACTTTGATGAATCTGATGAAGAGGACTTTGATGATGATGAAGTAAATGTTAATAAAAATTTCTTAGGACCTATTCAACGTGACCATGAAAATCATAAAAACAATCCTGAAAGTCACTTTAAAAGAAAATTTTGGTCTAGAGGTACATCAAAGATGCATGTTAAAATAGGAAATGATAAGAACACTATCACTCTAAATGCATTAGTAAATTCCAGCTCCGAAATCAATGTGATTTCAAGAGAAGTCTATGATAAGTTTCGATGGCCCATAGATAAAGATTGTGGATGGCATATGAGAACTGCAGACAATGGTGTAGGTACCCTGTATGGAGCTTGTGCTAGTGTGCCCATATCCATAGGAGAAATCACAGAAGAGTTTCACTTTTTTATTCAAAATAATTGCTCCTATGAAGTTCTCTTAGGTCAACCCTTTATTTGTGAGAGTCGTATGGAAACTAAAGCCATGGATGATGGGTATACCTATGCTAGATTTAAGTCTAAGGATGGAATGCAATCACTTCAAGTCATGACGGTAGGAGTGAATCATCCTAGGAATCGATTGTCAATTAGAAAGAAACCTATTGTTACTCAGGGTCATGAGCATGCTTGTAGTGATTGTGCACCTCGATTCATGTTTGGAGCTATATATGATCAAAATTTCGGATAGAATCCATTGTTGAGCGGGACAACAGTGGATATTGGTTTGACATCCCGCATCCAACCAACTTGTACAATAGTTTGTCACTTTGTTTTCCACATTCTAGATTAAATTTTCTTCATAAGAGTCAATTGTCCAAGTCTTTTATCCAAAAAAACCCAAAAGATTTATAAAAACAATAAAATCATGGAACATGATGAGAACATTGAGCATGTGATTGAAACATCTCATTGTTTCTCTACTCTTGAGGAGTTAGAGCTATGTCTTCAACAAAATTATAATTCCCATATTATTCTTCTTTCTTCCCTTGATGAGTATGCTCTAATCCAAGAGTATGCTCTCAATGTTGACAAGTGCTCAAAATTTAACCAAACACATGATGCCTTAGTTGAAACAAAGTACAAAACTGTAGACAAAAAAATCAAACCCATAGCTCAACCATTACCTCAAGGAAGTAATGAAAAAATTATTGATGTGAAAAATGATCCAATTCTTCGGGATAAGAAAAACATAGGACATACATTCACGGATGAGACAATCAAACAGGTGAAAATTGGTAGAGATGATGACTTTCTTTTGCCAATAGAGAGAGATAAATTTGAGGGAGTCATACGTAGCCATGGAAAAGCTACTATGTATCCTCATGAGATTGGTTGTGTAGATCCTAAGCTAGTTGCACCCATGATAATCTTTACTATTCCACATATTCCATGGAACCTTCACCCTATACCAGTTCCAAAGGCTCACTTACCTGAGCTAATGAAACTACTTAAGGAGAAGATAAACATGAGAATTTTAGAGCCATCTTTTGCACGTTACTCAAATCGATGGTTCACTGTGCCTAAAAAGAATGGGAAACTACGTTTTATTCAAGATCTCCAACACATCAATAAAGTCACCATAAGGAATGTAGGAACAGGACCCATTGTAGATGACTTTGCTGGATCATTTTCAGGACATTCTATCTATTCAATGGGTGATTTATATTCTGGATATGACCAATTCCAATTAACAATTGATAGTCGTGACATAACCACAATGAAAACTCCTTTAGGCTTAGTGCGAATGTGTACCTTACCTCAAGGAGCGACTAATTCTGTGGCTCATATGATGAGTGCTATGAATATGGTCTTACATGATTTTATCCCTCATATAACCATGCCATTCATTGATGATATTCCAATTAAAGGGAGTGAGGAACGTGCAAAGGACATTACTTTAGATTCATTTGGATGTCGTAAATTTGTTCTTGACCATATCTCTAATTGTGAAAGAATATTTCAACAGTTTGAAGAGGCAGGTCTCACATTTTCCATAGAGAAATCTATTTTCGGTGTCAAGGAGGTGCTTATTGTTGGACATTTATGTGGCCATTATGGTTGAAAGCCATACCCACAAAAAGTTGATGCCATTAGCAAGATTTATGAAACATGTAACAACGTGAGTGAGGTTTGTAGATTTCTTGGTGCTTGCATCTTTTATGTTATTGGGATCCCACATTTTGCTCATGTTGCTGAATGTCTCTATGACTTGTTGAGGAAGAAACGAAAATTTATTTGGGCTGACAAACACACTCAAGCTATGCGTAAATTGAAGAAATTATTGCTTGAAGCTCCCATCCTTAGGCGTGTAGACTATTCTGCTAACAAACCTATTATATTGACTGTTGATACTAGTCCTATTGGTATAGGTTGGTTCATAAGTCAAGATGATAGTGAAGGGAATAGATATGCAATTAGGTTTGGTGCCAAAATTCTACATGAAAAACAACAAAAATATCCACATATCAAACGAGAACTATGGGGTATGGTAACAGCTTTGAAAACACACAAAGAATATTTCATTGGTGCAAATATCAAAGTTGAGACTGATTGTTTGCCTCTCATTGGAATGATAGCCAATTGTTCATCTCCTGATATAGCCATGCTTAGATGGATCTCATATATTAAGTTCATAAATCTTGAGTTAGTTCATATTTCAGGTAAGTCAAATTCAGTTGCTGATATGTTATCGAGAGCTAGATTTGATGATCTTGAAAGTGATCTAATAAAGAATGTGAACTTAATTGACTATGTTCCACATATATATGAGTATGAGCAATTTCATGAGTCTGAGTATGAAATTGAATGGAGAGACATAGGAAAGTATCTGAGTACACTACAACCATTACCTAACTGGACTATGAATAGATTCCGTAACATTAGGAAACGAGCTTATAACGTTTTCCTATGTAATGGTTATCTTTGGAGACATGCTAAGGGTAAGGTTAAAAATCACAATGAGTCCTAGGAAAACGAGGTCTTCAATTGCAAGTAATGAAGGAGATACATGAGACGTTATGGGCAGGTCATAAAGGATTTTTTGGAACATATGAAAAAATTAGAAGTACCTATTATTGGCCTAGGATGTATGTTGACATTAGTAGCTATGTTTCTACATGTTCTACTTGTCAACTTCATTCATCAGTAAAACATAGAGATCCGTTGCATCCTACTTATCCACCTTGTATTCACTACAAGTGGGTAGTAGATCTTGTAACTATGCGTAAAGGTATTGACAAAATGCGTTACATTGTACTTCCAAGAGAAGACATAACTAATCATGTAGAGGGACGTGCACTACGATCTAAGAACACTTACAATGTTTGCAAATTCTTGCTTGAAGATGTCATAAGTTGCTTTGGGTACATAGAGAAAGTAGTTACCGATCGTAGAGAGTTAAATGCGAGAGAAGCTAAAGAGTTCTTTGAGCGTCACGGTATTCGTTTGTCTCTCACTACTGCATATAATCCAGAGGCCAATGGTAAAATAGAGAGAGGGCATCCACCCATTGTGAAAGACATATCTAAAGCATGTAACGGTGACATCAATCAATGGCCTAGATTCTTACCTTTTGCACTTTGTGCAGATAGAATGACATGCACACGTACTACTGGATATATGCCTGCTGAACTCATGTACTATCAAAAACCATTATTTCCAATTCAGTCTCATATTTCTGCATGGTCAAATTTGCCTTGGTCTGAAAACATATCTACTGATGATTTTTTGAGTTTGCGCATTAAACAGTTAGAACGAGGTAAATTAAGACTTGATGATGCCGTTGAAAAATTAAGAGAATCTAGAATGACGAACAAGCATTATTTTGATAAAAACTCATTGATTGCGTCCTAACCCAATTGAAGTAGGAGATTGGGTGCTCATTTATGATAGTACATTTGACTCTCAATATGATGCACGCAAAAAGCTCACTCAACGGTGGTTTGGGCCATACATTGTATCAAAAGTCAACAACAATGGTATGTATGCTCTTTGTGAATTAAATGGTGTTGCACTAAAAACTTTGATTGCAGGTAAAAGGATAAAGCTATTCAAGAAACGTGATAATGATGAGTACATTTTGGATGAGGACATTGAAGAAGATGAAAACAATGAGGGTGATCCATAAACAGGAGTATCCATGTTATAAAAATAAAAATTAAAAAAAAAATAAAAAAAAATAAAAAAAAGAAAAAATAAAAATAAAAATATCATTTCAAGTTCATGTTGCTTTGTTTTTCTTCAAGTTCATTCTACTTTTTTTCCATTCTTGTTTCATGCATGTTTCTTTTCAGTCTTTGCATTGCATTGCATATCCACATCACTTGAGTAAAAAAAAAGGCAAATGATGATTTCTCTACTTGTGTAAAATTGTATCTTAAGTAGTAACTTATCTACTAAGAAATTGCTAGGATTGTGGAAAGATAGGGCATGTAGATTTGCAGGTTTATTTTGGTGACATGACTTTCATATATAAACATGCATATGTATCTTGTATCGAAAGCATAATTGCTGAAATCCTAGCTCCTGCTACTGCATGTTTCTACATCCTTAGTCCATCTCACAACACTTGTATCAGAGTTTAAACGACTATTCTCTGTCATCAAAAATGGTTGTACCTTGTATCGGGGTTTAATTTTTCGCCGGCATCAGAAAAAAAAAAACTACATGTTACCAGGAAGTTTACACTTTCTTCCACCCCAAAAAAGTGATCGTAATCATAAAGTTGCTGAATCATCATCATCATCGTAAAAAAAAAAAAAGCAAGCCAAAGGAGCATAAAGATGCATAGTAGAATAAATCACGGGCTATATAGGCAGATTTATGCATTAGTGGAGTTTAGTTAGATTTATTTGCATGTTATTAGAGAAAGAGCATATTCATATTTATGTAGGAAAGGAGTTGATCTAAAATAAGCTAAAGATGAAAGATGTCTCTTGAAAATCCTAAATCTTTATAATCCTATTTAAGGTAGATTGCTTTATGAAAAAGGTACAAATTTTTCTTCAAGATGAGAGGAACTGATACTTAAAACGACTCAATACATCCAATTCCACTTCATATTGATGCTTGTTCGTTTTCTTTCTTGTTGTCAATGTTGCTTGTTCATTGCATATATGTTGCCTATTTGTTCATGCATATTCATGTTGCGTGTTTCAATTCTCTCTTTCATGCAATTTTTGCTTCATGTCATGTTGCCTACTCATTCATAACAATGTTGCATGTTCATTTATAGAAATGTTACCTATTTATTTATGCATATTCATGTTGCCTGTTTTAATTTTTCCTTTCATACATACGTTGCTTGATATCATGTTGCCTCCTCATTCATGCATATCATCAGTTTCTCCTTCCTGTTGCCTATTTTCCTTTAAAACAATATGATGCTTGAAACTTATGTTTTTTAGCAACACTAGAGTGGCGCTTCCAGAGGAACCACAGGTTTAGTGGGGGCGAATGTTGTCAAGATTTTCTCTCCTCTCTCACTTGTGAAGGCCTACAAAAAACATATTTGGTGAAGGTAGCCGGAATTCCCCAAGAAGTCCAAGATGCATCAAGGATGTTGAAGGAAGCTCACATACAAAGTTTCAAAGAAATCAGGAAAGTCCATGGTAGCGGTCAAAGCTGGTCAAAGTTAGGAAATTAAGGCAAAAATTTCATTGTCACCAAATTAGATGAAAAATCATATACTTGTAAAGATTGTCAAAGGCAGTCTATAGCCCAAATTTCAGCATAAAATGGATTTTGTATCACATTGATATGCTATGTTCATTTTGTAAAAATGTAATTTTTCTAGTTTCACCCTACAAATTCTTGTATAGAAATTTATGTTAGCCATATGGTTTGGCATGTATAAAGACCATATGTGGCTACATATTTGTACAAAGTTTCAAGGCTATCAGAGCTTTCTAGAGACCTTAATGCCACCTTGCAAGCTTCCAAATGTAGACAAACTTGTACAAGGAAGATTCATATGGAAGTTTATTTTGCAGCCTGAAGGAGTTCTTTCGAAACATAGTCCTACAAAGTTTCATCTTCATCAAAGCCTATTTGGAGGGTCAAAGAGCAGAAAGTCGAGTTTTTAGGATCACCGCAGTTTTCTAGTTTAAGCAAATTGAAGGGTTGAAGGGCCACCACATGGCGAAAGCTGATTGAGCCATGTTGTACGATCAAGATGAGCTCATATTCAAGGGTGGAGATGCACTTACGCTTAAAGCAAGGAGGATCCACGAGTTTTTCCATAAAAGAAGACTTTTTTGACAATCAAAGATCAATAATGCACAGTTTCTCCAAAAATAGTGGCTTATCTTATCCGAATTGATGTCAGCACTGATCCGACGGTCCAGATCATCCCCACATCCAATGGTGGAGAATGAAGGCGCCTAAATTTCACTCCTTTATACTAGATTTGATAGAAAGAACAATTCCAAGCCATTAATTTGATTAATCAAATGGTTGTAATCGAAAGTAGTGATCCTAGAGTTGAGAGTTGATTTCTCTAGATCCAAGGGCCCAAATTCATTCAAAAAACTATATAAACCCCCCTCCAAACTCCTAGAGCATCATTGTTAGGCATCCATAGGGCTCATGCTAGCTTACGGTTTTCTTGAGACGATCATCCTCCGTTGAGCGAGTGAGGATCCAAGGTGGGCTAGTATGAGTATAGTACCTAGTTTCAAATTTAAGTTAGAACTCCAATCTAGGATAGGCTCTTGAAACCAGCATCTCTATCTTAACTCATCCTCGCTGGAGCGTGTGAGTGAGTTAGAGCTTGTTTTAATGAGTCTTAGACTTCTTTCGTTAGATGTTACGAGCCTAGACATACATAGGGTCAATGAAGTGGAACTCACTTTCTTACATGTGACATTTGGTTGAACTGTCATGGTTTGAAGGTCGGAACCACCTTTGATCAGTAGAGTGCTTAGCTTGACGTACCATGATGATCGCATGTATCTTAATTCAAATCCTTTTAATTCATGTCACTTTTCACTTGTTTCTTGTCTGGTCTCTCAGTCTCTTAAGTATTTTTACATGTCTTCTATTTTCTTCTATGTGTGAGACGGCTCCGCAGTATTGCGTTGAACTAGTGAGGATGTTTCTTTGTGCTTGTGATTAAACTCTATCATCATAATTCACTTGCATGCATATAATCTATACATACCCATACATATTGATTAGTTTCTAAAAGTGTATAAGAAGCTCTAATATTGGACCATTCTTTCTTTTGAAACTAATTTATGTGTAAGAATTCCATCTATTCTCATCATGCATACATATCATCCAAAGAAGACTATGCATATGCATTAGAATTAGGAAGCGTTTAAGAAGCTCCTTCAATGGACCATTCTTCCTTTCAAATTTGATTCGTGTGTATGGTTCTCTTTCATTCTTATCATTCATGTTCATAAATATTACTTGCACTCCTACAATCCCATTCCCATAATCATTTCAACATCTCTCTCTTGTCCATACTCAACATTAATTTCACTTTCATGTCCTTAAACCTTCTAACATTCATTAGCTTCATACACCATGTGTGTGCCACGACCCGACCCGATCCACCCGGATTGCGATCACCTCCACAGCGTGTTTTTGGTTGTTTGGCATATGCATTAATGCCTGAACAACATCGCAGAAAATTGGATGATAAAGTAGTAAAATGTATTTTTGTTGGATAGAGTTCAGAAATTAAAGGCTATCGTCTGTATCATCCACATACTAAATGCATTCTGGTTAGCCGTGATGTTGTTTTTGTCGAAGATGCTATTCGGCCATTGCTTTCATGTACTAAGGAGACATCTATTAGCTCCAAAGACATGTATGATACTTTGCTGCGTCTTTTTTTTACAGGTGGACAGTCTAGTGCTGATCCCAATGAGGCAACTTCTCAGCCTTTGCAGGTTTCATGTGATGATACAGATAATTCCATTTCTGATGCAGATGTACATGATGCACTTATTGATGAGAGAGTTGATATGGAGCATGCAAGAACTATGCCAAAATGGCTGGTGCAGACCTTACGTGACAGCAAATTAGATGCATCTCTATCATATCGTACTCTTTCATGCTCTTATAGTGCCTCTTTTGCATCCAATTGCTATGCTATGGCTGCATCTAGTCTCTGTGATGAGAATGAGCCTGTTTCGTTTGATGAAGCATAAAATTCAGAAAATTGGATGGATGCTATGCAATCTGAATATGATGCTATAATGAAGAATGGTACTTGGTCTTTATGTGACTTGCCTCCTGGCAAGAAGGCCATTGGCACTAAGTGGGTATACAAGCTGAAGCGTAAACCTGATGGTATAGTTGATAGGTATAAGGCTAGGCTTGTTGCAAAGGGTTATGCACAGGAAAGAGGCATTGATTTTGATGAGAACTTTACACCTACATGCCGTATGATTACTGTTCGGAGCATTTGTGCACTTGCAGCCCATCATGGTTAGAATGTACATTAGTTGGACATTAAAATTGCATTTCTGAATGGTGACTTTGTGTAGAAAGGGCATGAAAACTAGGTGTGTAGCTTAAAGAAGGCGTTATATGTTTTAAAGCAAACACCAAGTGCTTGGTATGAGAAGATGTATGTTTTTCAGCCCCGTGGCTTTGTGTAGAAAGGGCATGAAAACTAGGTGTGTAGCTTAAAGAAGGCGTTATATGTTTTAAAGCAAACACCAAGTGCTTGGTATGAGAAGATACATGCCTATTTGATTGCACATGGTTTTGAGAACAGTCCAACTGAAAGCACCTTATATATTAAGCGTGCTAATGATGTGCTTCTGATCATTGTTGTCTATGTTGATGACATGTTGCTCACTCGTCCTATTGAGAAGCATATTGCTGATTTTAAGGCTGATTTGCATGCCTCAATTGAGATGTCTGATTTGAGGCATATGCATCACTATTTGGGCATTCAATTTATGCAAGTTGATAGTGGGATGGCTTTGTGTCAAACGAAATATATTGATACATTGTTGCAGCATTTTGGCCTTGAAGACTGTAAGCCTATTGCCACTCCTATGGAGACAGGCTTACGATTGAGTCTTCATGATGCTGGAGATGCATTTGATGTTGTTCTCTATCAACAGGCTGTTGGATGCTTGATTTACTTATGCATTACTCGGCGAGATATTCAGTTTGCTATCTCACAGATGAGGAGGTTTATGCATTGCCCAAGAGTGAAGCATTGGCAGGCGGTTAAGCGCATCTTTCGCTACTTGAGTGGTACTCGGCTGCTTGGGTTGTTTTATCCCAAGGGAGGATTACTACCGCCAGATTTGCATGCTTTTTCTGACTGTGATTGGGCTGGTTGCTATGTCACTCATGTGTCCACTAGTGGCTTTTGCTTCATGCTTGGTAGCTCATGTATATCTTGGTTAACCAAGAAGCAGCCTACTCTGGTCACTTCCAGTTGTGAGGCTGAGTATAGGGTAGCTTTCACAGTGATTGTTGAGTGTGTGTGGCTCAGACGCCTTATGGCTGATTTGGGTATTGGTCAGACTTCTATCCCCACCATCTTCACTAATAGTCAGAGCACATTGGCAATTGCGAGGAACCCTGTGTTCCATACTCACACTGAGCATATAGAGGTGCATTATCACTATGTCAGGGAGAGGTTCTCTATTGAGGAGATCAGCTTGGCATATGTGCCCACGCAGGAGAACATTGTAGAACTTTTCACGAAGGCTCTGCCTAGGGAGAAGTTTGAAGCTTTCCGCAAAGCTTTGGGCTTACTTCCTTTTGTGGAGTGATTTTCACATAGCTTGGCACTTCCTTATACATGAGTGCCAGCTCCTTGTTCACCGCATCACTCCCAGGGGGGATTTTTTGATATATTTATGTAGTGATATGTGTGAACACACTAGGACCGTCGGGGTACTTTTTTCCCTCTTTAAGAGGTTTTTTGCCTGGCTTGTATGTACGCTTATTGCCCTAATGGGCTACTTATCTTTGCACATTCTCTAGCAATACATTCAGTATTGTGTGTTGTGCTCCAAGCTTCTTCTTCTTTCTTGTGTTGTTCGCGTGAATCTGCAGACGTCTAACTCCAACAGACAATGCTCTTTTCATATATCTCATACCAAGTGGAGTCTCTTTCAACTGCTAGAGATTGCCATTTAACTTTGAAATTATGCTTTCTTTTGCTTCCATATCCTGTTCAAAATCAACAAGTTGTTTTTGCAAAGATATGATTGTGCTTTCTAAAGTGTCTACCCTCATATGATGGAGTTGATATTGTTGGAACCAATACTTAGCACTAGCATGTGAATTTGTAGATAGTTGCTTGCGGTAACCTAATAGTCCAGCTTCACCCCCGCCAATGAACTGAAGTAAAGTTGGGAGGTTATGGAATGTTGGATGGTAAGAAGATATTGGATCAAGAGGATATAGTGAACCATGAGTTCAAAGATCAATACTTTTTTCTCTAGCTGCACGACGTTCATTTTGAGAATTGGCATCATTGTTGTATTGTATGTTTGGAGCAAACTCTCTAGGCACACGAACATGGATACTTGTTGATGCAAGAGCATGAGGATGTTCTATTGTGAAGTTTATGATACATGTCAACATCATCTTTTCTAATGACCAACAATATAAAAAACAAAGATGAAAAACTAGTTGGAAGGCTCTAAAGCATATGTTTTGCTCAAAAAATGTGTTTTCTTATATGTGTATGGGTTAAAGTGTATTTTTCCATTGTGTAGGGCTGAAAATGATGAAATTTAAAAAAAAGTCATTTTTTGGGAAAAGCATAATCATGGATTTGATGATGTGGCACTTACTTTTGGAAGTAGTTTGCAAATTATACTTTTTCTAAAAGAAACTTTAAAACTCGGCGCAAAAAGTGACTTCTGACATATATATTAAAAAATAGGCACTTTTGAGTCAATATACATTAAAAATAAGACTTAAAAAAAAATCATTTTTATTCAAATACATGCACGAGTTTGATGATGTGGAAAGTAGATTCTCTTGCTCTCTCTCTAGAAGAAGAAAGAGAGAGGCCTACTAAAGCCTAAAAAAACCTACTCCATCGTACTAAAAGGTGCCCTATTAAATGCACTTTGCCCCTTAAACAAGAACATAATTAATTTTGATCCCTAGAACTTAGGGATCCTTACAAGGCCCATGCAAGGTTCATTTTTTTCCCTAATGCATGGATTTTGTATCAAATGGATGTGAAGAATTCTTTCTTACATGATGACTTGTAGGAAGAACTATGCATGGACTAGACACAAGGATATGAGGATTCAAATCATCCAAAATATGTTTGCAAGTTGAGAAAGGCTTTGTATGGGCTTAAGCAAGCCCTTCATGTATGGCATGCAGGAACCACATATTATTTCACCCTCATTGGATTCTATTCGTGTGACATAAATCACTCATTGTACACAAGGAAGGGTGATGTGTTGCTATTCATGTTGATGTCTTGATGTAGGTGGTGATAGACAATAAAAATGTTAAAGAGATAAAACAATTCCTTATGTAGTAATGTGACATGAAAGCTCTTGATGTGTTGTGCTATTTTTAGGACATTAAGTTTATACATACCAAAATAGCTCTATGGCTATCCCAAAGGAAATATGCCTTGAGTATGCTGCAAAAGTATGGTATGGCCGATTGTAAGCCAATTACTATGTCATTAGATCAAAATTTGAACTTGAATGCTACATCAACGTAACGATTGGAAAATGCTACTATGTAGTAGAAAGCTGTCAGAAGTTTGATACATCTCACAATTACAAGGCCTGATTTAAGCTACACTACAGGACTTTCAACTTAATTTTTGGAGGTTCCTGAGAAACTACATTAAGATGCTTTAAGATAGACTCTATCTCTTGGTTGTTATTTACGTATCAATGGATATACTGTAATTACTCGTTGAAAAGCAGGGATGATGGAACGTAGAGTTCATTTGGATATTATTTCACAACAAGGACAAAAGAGAACTGAAGCTCATCAATTCGAAAAGGCCAAGACTTTTAGTAATAATGTACGAGATGAAAAGTTCCAAATATGGATAATCTCAGACATCACACATACGACAAAAGCTTCGAAATCAGAAATCGTCCGCATGGAAGAAACCAGCGATGGTCGCAAAAAAATAAAAGGAAAACAAATCACAGATTGCTTTGCTTACTTTCTTCTTGAAGCAAGCACATCGTAAGAAGAATCATCCATTATAGCCCAGTCACCCACGTCTTCAACTTTTCTCATCATCTTGAATCTTGATCAAAGAACGTTATCTGATGGCTCATGATTCCCGATGTATTCTTGAAAGAGAGATCTTTTTTGCGTAGAGTTTCGCAAGCGCACGTTTTCGTCTTATAGAATCCTGCGCATTCGAGAGTCTTTCTTATAGCAACCTTCTCTGTCTTATCATGGATGCAAGAAATCATCATAGTTTGCAACTCTAGCTAGCGTAGAACTAAAGAAATGACAGGAACAATGACGGAAGGTCTCACCTCATCTTGCATATACGACCTCCTCCGTGACATGGCCTCTTTGTCAGAGAGGAGACCACAGAAGAACATGCACAGAGACTTGCCCAAAGCCTCCTATCTTCTTCAGACACAGAGGCGCAAATAATTGTGAACAGGAAATGTCTACTTCTACGACAGCTTTTCTTCCATCGATAATTGCACAAAACAATCTGGGTGTATCTGCGCAAAACAATCTGAGAGTATTTGCACAAAACAATCTGAGAGTATTTGCGGGATGGAGTACATAGCTCTCGAGTCTCCCGTATGAAACATCAGAGTCGAACTACTTTCAAAACATGAATGCAGTTTAAGGCATGAGAGTTTTCATTTTTCTCGGAAGGAGCAGTTGTATTGAGACGACAAAAGACATGGTGTATTGACATGATGGAAACGAAATTCTTAAAAATCACTCAACATTTCAAAATCCTAACATGAATAAGAATGGCCTGTGTTGAATTAATTCGGATAAAACATAATATAGTGCTGAATCACATCATAAAATCTTGGATTCTTTTGTTATTCTCGAACGAGAAGTTATTCTATTGACTTTTATAATCGATATTCTCTCAATGAAAAAACGTTTTAATTCAACTACCGGATTTTTGGGTCATCTATTAGATCTGACGCCCTGGTATTCATGTGAGCAAATGGTGGTTAAGAATTTCAACGGTCCGATACGCTATTGAAGCAATATCAAATCGATCGGACAAATCAAAGTTTGGTGAATCTATCTATCTATCTATTGCTTTAAGAAAAAATATATTGGGAAACACGAAACTGTTTTAACAAAAAATATATTGGAAAGTCGAAACTGCACCACTCTCTCTTTGATGCTAGTGGTCAGTATTCAAACGAGAACTTCGAAGGTCGAATAATAAAATCTTTAAGGATATCTCTTCTCATATTGCTATTGCAGTTCATATGCGGGAATCTACTTTTAATCTATTTTTTCAGAAAGTATAAAGATAACAAGTTCATAGATGGAAGAGATATGCATCTTAGAGTTTGAGGTCTACGGAAGCACATGGACAACACAAGAAAGAAGACGAAGCTTGCTAAAACACACAACAAAAAAGAAGAAGCTTACAGTGAACAAGGAGGTGGAAGTCATGTGTAATGAAGTGCCAAGCGATGTGAAAAGAAACCAATCCACTAAAGGAAGTAATCCCAAAGCTTTCCAAAACGGTTCAAACAAAGACTACATAGAGGCATCACATAACAATCTGATGCAAATCAACCACCATGAGAGCCTAATCGACTGAGGTATGATAAATTCACATCTCATTTGTTATCTTTCAAAGTCTAAACTAGCCATGTAGGTACAATTTTTAACTATCCTATGTGAGGTGTCTCATGAATGAGTGCAATCTGTAAATCTCCATAAAGAATAAAATGATCTACATCATCATTCGAAACTTGCAAAGGTTGTGAGTTCACTTGTTTGGACCATCTCTTGACTCTACATGTGTAAAAAGAGGTGGCAAAGCATCATACACATCCATTGAGCTAAGTGATGTGTCCTTGGTACATTAAGCTAAGGGTTGAATTGTATCTTCCTTAAAAATAACATCACGGCTTAATCAGAATGCATTTAGTCTGTGGATGATATAGACGATAGCATTTGCTTTCAAAATTATACCTAACAATGATACATTTGATTGCTTTATGATCCATTTTTTCTACCTAGATGTTCAAGCACTAATGCATATTGAAGACAACCAAAAACATGAAATAAGCATTAGATGGCTTTTGACCATGCTTTGGCCCCATATGGAAAGATAGACTATAATGATTACGTCGGAGACGTCTTACCTAATATGTTGCACACTTTACAACCTCAAGCTTGAAGCTATGTAGTGAACCCTCACTTTTGACCATATACCTTGCTATTTCCATGAGAGACATTTTCTTCCTCTTAGAAACTCGATTTTCTTTACATGTACACAACACTGTACATCAATATTTATTCCACAATGCATTTAAGCTAAATGATATATATCCCGTGCTTGATCAAACAAAGAAGTTGATTGATTTAATTCAAACATTACATTTTTGGATAATCTATTGGATCAAACGCGGTGGTATTCATGTCAGCAAATGGTGGTTAAGAATTCCAAATGTCCTATACGCTATTGAAGCAATATCAAATTGGTCCAACAAATCAAAGTTTGTTGAATGTATTTATCTATATATCTATCTATCTCTCTATCTATCTATCTATCTTTTCATCTATCTATCTATCTATCTATCTATCTATCTATCTATCTATCTATCTATCTATCTATCTGTCTATCTATCTATCTATCTATTTCATTAAGATAAAATATATTGGGAAACACAAAACTGCTTTAACAAAAAATATATTGGGAAGACAAAACTGCACCACTTTGTTTTTATGCTAGTAGTGAGTATTCAAATGAGAACTTCGAAGGTCGAATAACAAAATCTTTAAGGATATCTCTTCTCATATTGCTATTGAAGTTCATATGCGGGAATCAATTTTTTTTAGATAGTATAAAGACAACAAGTTCTTAGATGGAAGAGATTTGCATGTTAGAGTTTGAGGTCTTCGGAAGCACATGAACAACACAAGAAATAAGAAGAAGCTTGCAAAAAAAAAACACAAGAATGAAGAAGAAGCTTATAGTGAATAAGGAGGTGTCACTCATGTGTAAGGAACTCCCAAGCGATGTAAAAAGAAATCAACCCACTAAAGGAAGTAAACCCAAACTTTCCAAAACGCTTCATACGAAGACTACACATCTTGATTCTAGTAAACAAAAAATATGGGTTCTCTATATAGGTTTGGTTATGGATACCAATAAAAAAAAAGTTTCCCATTGACACAAAAAAAAAAAATTTGATTTCTATTGATACCAATAAAGAACTTTGTTAGCCTATGGATACCAAAAAAAAAATCCTATTGATTTCTATAAGGAGATATTAGATTGTATTAAAGCCTGAATCGAATACTAAACTATTGTATAATCAAGATATTTGACTTTTCATATGTAATACAAATACGCTAAGAGTTGTGGAATGAGCAAAGCTTATCAAACAGACCAATATCAAAATCAAACAACTTAGATTTTATTCCGCTGATTAATATTTATGTATCAATGGATATATTGATACTTACTAGATGAGAACCAAGATAAAACCATGATTTCATTCCGATATATTTTCATTCTGATATACTTTCATAGTAAGCACGACTTTTCTTTCATCCAAAGTTGATGACTATAGATGTTTGGCAGGGGATACATCTCCAACATATGTCTATGTGGGCTATTGAAGAACTTGAAAGCATAACTGTGCAAGTTTCCTCTCTATGGGGTAATATTTTAACCACCTATCAAAGTGTCAATTAATTGTTTCATTCTATGGTTAAGCATATGGTGTCTTTCTACAAATTCTTAGAGATAAAGTGATGGGAGAAGAACTTAAGCTAAAGTTTAAAGACAACCAATTATAGATTCGAGACATGATGAATAAATTTCGTAAGGATAAAATGCTTAGAAAATTCAACGAAGCAATCAACGTGAAGGATGCAGAATGAAGAGATGAAGAGATGGGATTGTCTCCTAAGATTTTTGAAGCTTTTGATGAAGCTTTAGGGTTACTATTGTTTATGGATTGATCTAAGTTCACATTTATTTTTTAAGATTCTAATAAATTTTTGGACTTACTCTCTTTAAGAATTGATTTAAGTCCATAATTATTTTCAATTGTTTATACATAAGTGTTGACTTCTCACTACACATAAGGATGATTCGCTATTATAATTTGATAATGATGTGTTTGATCACACAAACAACTATTCAGATACTCTTTTTCCCTGTATTGGCGTTTACTCCATTTCCTTGTCTCTATTTACACAACTTTTTGAGTTTAGAACTTTATAATAATTCTTGGTAATATAGGTAATTTAATCATATTAGGGAATTTTTCTTGATTCAAGAAAAAAATATATATGTTGGGTCCTATACATAGTTTTGGTTACAAAAAAAAAAATCCTATTGATACCAATAAAACAAATTGGTTTCTGATTGTTACCAATAAACACTTTATCAACCTATGGATACCAATAAAAAAGAAATCTTATTGATTTCTATAAGGAGATATTATGTTGTATAAAAGCATAAACTGAATACTAAACTATTCTACAATCAAGATATTTGACTTTGCATATGTAATACAAATAGGCTCAGAGTTTGTTCGTTCATCTTTTCATGATCTAGTTGTGGAATCAGGAACGGTTATCAATAGGACCAATATCAAAATCAAACAACTCAGATTTTATTTTCCTAATTAATATTTATGTATCAATGGATGTACAGATATTTAATAGCTCAGAATCAGGATCAAACCAAGAGTTCATTCTGATATATTTTCATACTAAGCACAACTTGTCTTTCATCCAAAGACGACGAGTATAGATGTTTGGTAATGGATACATCTCCAATAATGGATCTGATTTTAACAAGTTCATATGATCATGATTGCAGGAGGCCTAGTGCGTTTTATTAAGTAATTGGTTTCTGAAAGAGAGTTGTTAAAGGCCGTGGCTTGGTGAATTTATTCAAATGCATGACATTTAACCGTACATATTGTGTGATTAATTCTAATATTGTCATAAATTGAAAAAAAAAGTCATTGAGATAGAAGAATGATTCGGGATGACTCAACATTATATACATCCTAAAAATTATTAATGATTGATGGACTTGATTGAAAAAAGCTTCTATTAATCTCACCACATCATTGAGCAATACATATGACTAGGATTTGGAAAAGGCCAAGAAGAGAAGAAGGCAGCTTCGCGAATAGATTATTTATTTGGATCATAATTTACAAGACTTCAATCGGTTTATTTTTCATCTCACTGGTATACATAATTCTTCAAACCGGCGTTATAGTGACAATGCATGGCGGATTCGTCTGCCTTTGAGAACATCTGAAGTCATATCTTAGAGGAGGCACAATCCACAATGCCTTCGTCATTATGAAGAACGACGTGGCAGTCTGTAACATCCGGCAAGCAACTGTAGAGAACACAACAATTCGAGTATGCAGGAAGCTTCTAATCCACACAAATCACGTAATCTGTGTCGTAATAAACGAGTGGACATATGGCACTATTGCATGCTTCGAAACTGAGATCTTACCTTTGCGTTAGTTTCCTTGGCAAGTTCATACCTTTCTAACCACTTTTGCATCAGCTCAGAGTTAACTATGTAAAACTTCATTGCCTTCTCTCTAAAAGCTGCATCCATTTTTCTTTGCAATCCTTTACCTTGTGGTTCATCGCCTATGAGACGAACATCTTCTTCATCGCTCTATAAGCAAGGCATTTCGGGATCCGATATACGTAGAAACTCAGTTATGAATACAAGAGATTCTTGTACAAGCCATCCCTCTGCCATGCTACCCTCTGGATGTGCTCTTTGTCGAACAAACCCTTTTAATGTCTTCATAAAGCGCTCTAAGAAGAACATCCATCAACTATGGACAGTTCCTGCTATTGCAACTTCATCTACCACATGAACCAATAAATGAAGTTGAATAGTGAGAATACTTGTGGGAAAGTATTTCTCTACTATACAAACAGCCTCGATAGCATTGAGTTTCACACTCTCTATGCTATCTCTATTTATCTCTTTAGAGGATATCCACCGTACTAAAGAACTAATTTTATAAATGGTTTTTCGTACATCCTCTGAAAGACAATCTTTGAGGGCTACAAGGAGCACAAACTCTAAAAACTTGTGCCAATCATGGTTCTATTGTTAGAAATAGTTAGAAAGTAATGGTTAGAATAAGGGTCGTTGTAGACCGCAGTTTTTGTTATTGAAAGAAATGGCTTTCTGTAAAAGTTATCAACTTTTAGTTTCACGCTTACTTTTCGAAGCCGCCCTCTTGTAACCACTTTTTTTGACGTAATCAAAATTCCTATATATACATGCACTCTGTGGACTGTCGAAACAGAGTGCATGGGGAGAGATTGCACCCAATACTGCGTTCTGTCTCGTCTCTTGTTGCATCTATTCTCTGTGTGTTTTCTGTGTGCTTAACTTCTGTATGCGTGTGAGCAAGATCCTGACAACACTCTCTCTCTCTCTCTCCCTCCCTCTCTCTCACTCTCTCTCTCTCTCCCTCCCTCTCTCTCACTCTCTCTCTCTCTCTTCCTCCCTCTCTCTCCCTCCCTCTCTCTCTCTAAACAGACCTCTATCTTTGTAGATCTGAAGTTTTGGTAAGTAGATCACACACATTGTAGCACTCTTTTTTGTTTCCCTCTGTTTTTGCTTTACTAATATGTTCTCTGTTTGGTTTTGCAAGAGATTTTGGGATCAAATCTTTGGAAATTCGACGAAGAAGAACCTCAAGTGGATTTTGACGGCCTTGATTCAAACAATTCTCTCTCTCTCTCTCTCTAAGCACACCTCTATTTTTCTAGATCTCAAGCTTTGGTAAGTAGATCGCACATATTGTAACACTCTTTTTTCTTTATTTATGTTTTTGCTTTTCTAATCTCTTCTCTTTAGTTTTGCAAGAGATTTTTGGGATCAAATCTTTGGAAATTCGATGAAGGAGAACTTCAAGTGGATTTTGACAACCTTGATTCAAAAATTACATCAATGTAAGTGAGACATATATCACTCTTTTTTCTTTCTTTATGTTTTTGCTTTTCTAATGTCTTCTCTCTTTAGTTTTGTTTTCGATTGAGAGAGAGAGAGAGGGAGAGATATACACATATACATACACACATACACAATGCACATGCATACACACATGCATATGCATACACACATACACAATGCATATGCATACACACATACACACTTGAGTCTTGCAAGATCGTCGTTTCGTTTGAAAGCAATCTTTAGACACCTCATGCATTCAGTAGGTGTACGAAACTCTGAAATTGTTTTCTTCACTTGTTGCTCTTCCATCTTGCGAAGCACCCAAGGAGCTCTTGGTAACGATACTGTTCCATTGGGCTTAGTAATTGCCCACAACTCTCGCATACGACCTTGCTCTTCTAAGTCCTCCCTTTGTGCTTTGCTTTCTTTCTTTTCGATCAAAGTTTTCCAAAGAATCTCTCCCACATTCTTAACAATATGCATCGGGTCTACCAAATGATTGATCACCAATTCACTCCAATAAGGGAGTTCATGAAAAATGGACAACCGTTTCATGCCAGCAACTGGATTTTCTTAATCGCGCAATTGTTTCCAATCGCTAGCTTTCATTTGGTGTTGCGCTTGTCAATCAATTTGTCCTTCATGTAAAACATGTCCATCAGGAAAATATCTATGATGTCCTTCATAGACAGTTTTACGTAGTGCTTTGGAATAGCGTGCTTCGAGTCGTGGTCCGCATAAAGGACAAGCATGATAACCCGAAATCAATAAACCTGAACATTCATCATAACTAGGCCAATCATGCATTGTCCACATAAGTATGCCTTGCACTCGCACGTCTTGTCTTCTTATAGGTTGAGACATGTCACACACAGTAATCCCATCCCATAAAATGCGCAGTTCTTCCACAAGTGGTGCAAGATATACATCCATGGTTGTTACCTTATACTTACCTGGTACAATAAGAGCTAATAATAAATGACCTTTCTTTGTGGCCAACCATGGTGGGATATTATAATTGACCAAACATATAGGCCATTTGCTCCATCAAGAACTGTGTAATCCAAATGGATTCACTCCATCCATAGCTAGGCCTAGACGTATGGATCGAGGCTCACTAGCAAACTCTGGCCACTTACTATCTATGTGCTTCCAAGCATCAGAGTCAGCTGGCACTCGCATTACATTATCTGTAGACCTGCTCTTTGTATGCCATGACATTAACTCAGCTATAGATTTGCATCTAAACATGTTCTTAATTCGTGGAATGATTGGAAAGTGGTGAAGAACCTTTGCGGGGATTGCTTCGCCTACGTCTTCTCTAAATCTATTTGCTCCACACTTTGGACATACGTGGAGATTCTCATACTAATTCCAAAAGAGAATGGAATCATTCGGACAAGCATGAATTTTAGTATAATCCATTCCAATCGACATTAAAAGTTTTTTCGCATCTCCACGTGTTGGAGGCATGTCATTGCCCTCTGGCAAAAATTGATCTTTAAGAAGCCTGCAATAAGCAATTAAAATGATATTAGTAATTGAAGTTATTGTGATACAACAATGAAAGCCAATTTGTTCTCCACTTACCTGAACAATTCAGTGACACTACTATCTGGCCATCCATAAATGGATTGCAAATTGAGCATCGCGAGTGAAGCAAGTAGTAATGATATCTTTGCTCCATTGTAAAGTGGTAAACGAGCTAATCTTCGCATGTTTTCATATTCTTCATCAACTTCTGATCGTGGAATTTCTGTTGTGTCCATCTTGACACCTTCTTCACCATCATGATCTTCGTCCATCTCATAAAATGCTTCAAGCATCTCTTCCATATGTTCATTCTGTGTAATATTATTAGTGCTTGCTTGTACGTCTAAGTCCTTTTTTGCTCTCTTTTTTCCACGAGAGGTTATCGGTGCAATGTCGTTTGGGTCCATCTGCTCACCTGGGGAACCATGCGAATGATAACGTAGGTTTTCCAGTCGACTCCTATCAAAGGATCCATGCTCTCTAACATGTGCAGTACAAATCCGTCGTTTCTGATAAATTTGATACTTGCAGTGTGTGGAAGGACATGTCATTCTCTCTTCAGGATCCAAAGAAGCCATCTGCTACAATATGGACATTTTAGAACATTTGCTTTTTTATTAAACCTAAAAATCTAACTCTTAAAGACTTAAATCTGAAATAATAAACCTAAATACTTAAATAGATAAAAAAACTTAAAACCCTAACCTATATAGTTATCCTATTTTATCTATATATTCGGATTTTTTCTTGATTGATCCTATTATATATATATATATATTTATTTATTTATTCACATTTTTTTCCTCTTAATTGAGTTATATGTATGCCTAAACCCTAAAACCCTAATTTTAAAGATCTAGTCCTAAATTATGTATATTTCTATACACATGTGTATATACATGTATATATGTATTATATGTGTATGTGTATGTGTGTATATATGTTATGTAGGTGTTAAAACCCTAAAACCCTAATCCAAATGACATAGACCTAAAACATGTATATATATGTATATATATATATATATATATCTATATATATATATATATATATATATATATATATATATATATATATATATATATATATATATATATATATATATATATATATGCATGTGTATATATATGTGTATATGTATATATATGTGCATATAGATAGGTGTATAAGTATGTGTGTTTGTGTATTGCATATATATCCACTCTATTTGAAATGATTAAATTTAAACCTATTTTTATATATTTAATCATATATATTTTATTTATTTATTTAAAATCCTAGTTCTTATCATATTTTATTATCTATATAATTATCCTACCTTATGTATATATATATATATATATATATATATATATATATATATATATATATATATATATATATATATATATATATATATATATATATATATATATATATATATATATATATATATATATATATATATTCAGATTTTTTTCTTACTTAATCCTATTTTTATATATTTAATTATAAATATTTAATTAAATTTTTTTAAGAACTACTTCTTTTTATATTTATTTATCTATATAATTATCCTATTTTATATATATATTTATTTATATATTCAGATTTTTTCATTACAAAATCGTATTTTTATAAATTTAGTTTTATATATTTAATTATATATATTTAATTAAATTATTTAGAACACTACTTCTTTCTATATTTATTTATAAATATAATTATCTTATTTTATATATATATTTATTTATATATTCAGATTTTTCCTTACGTAATCGTATTTTTATATATTTAATTTTATATATTTAATTATATATATCTAATTAAATTATCTAAAACACTAGTTCTTTTTATATTTATTTATGTATATAATTATCTTATTTTATATATTTATATTTATTTATATATTCAGATTTTTTCCTTATGTAATCCTAGTTTTATATATTTAATTTTATATATTTAATTAAAACCCTAATCTTAAAATTCTAGATCTAGAATATGTATATTTTTGTATGCATGTGTATCTACATGTATATATGTATTATATGTGTATGTGTGTATATATGTTATGTAGGTGTTAAAACCCTAAAACCCTAATTTTAAAGATTTAGACTTAAATCTAAAATACTAAAACCTAAATACTAAATTTGTATGTCTAAACCCTAAAATCTTAATCTTAAAGATCTAGACCTAAAATATGTATATTTCTGTATACATGTGTATATACATGTATATATGTATTACATGTGTATGTGTATGTGTGTATATATGTTATGTAGGTGTTAAAACCCTAAAACCCTAATTTTAAAGATTTAGACTTAAATCTGAAATACTAAATCTGTATGTCTAAACCCTAAAACCCTAATCTTAAAGATCTAGACCTAAAATATGTATATTTCTATATACATGTGTATATACATGCATATATGTATTATATGTGCATGTGTATGTGTGCATATATGTTATGTAGGTGTTAAAACCCTAAAACCCTAATCTTAAAGATTTATATCTAAAATATGTATATTTTTGTATGCATGTGTATCTACATGTATGTATGTATTATATGTATATGTTTGTAAACACCTATCAAAATCTAAACCCCTAATCCTAAAACCCTAATCATATTTTATATCTATATTTATTTATGTATTCAGATTTTTTTTCTTATTCTTCTCTTTTTTTTTTTAATATAAATATGTGTGTATGCATGCATGTGTGTATATGTGTGTGTATGTATGCATGCATGTATATGTGTGTATATGTGTGTGTGTATGTATGTGTGTATATGTGTGTGTCTATGTGTATGTATGCATATGTGTATATATGTGTGTGTATGTATGTGTGTATGCATGTGTGTGTATGTATGCATGTGTGTAAATTTATATGTGTGTGTATGCATGCATGTGTGTATATGTGTGTGTGTGTGTATGTAAGCATGCATGTGTGTATAGGTGTGTCTATGTAAGCATGCATGTGTGTACATGTATGTGTGTATGTATGCATGTGTGTACATGTATGTGTGTATGTATGCATGTGTATACACATGTATCTCTCTCTCTCTCTTTCTCTCTCTCCTTCTCTCTCTATCAATAGAGAATAAAAAAATCACTTACAAGTATGCCCCTCTTTTGGATCGTTGTCGTCAAAGCGTAATGTATGTCGTCTATCGTCCCAGATGCTTTTAGATGCACTCTACGTTATGTGATTTCTACTTTGGATTATGCATTGTTTTATGAAGTTGGTGCAAAATTGAAAGTTCATGGATACATAGATGTAGATTGGGCTGGTAATTTTCCAAACAGAAGATCTTATAATGACTTTTTATTCTCTCTTGGGAGTGTTGTTGTTACGAGGAGCAGGAACAAGGACCCAAATATTTCTTTGTCGAGGAAAGAGGCTAAGTATAGAGATTTTGCTATAGCAACATGTAAAGTGTCATGGCTGTAGATGCTACTTGTAGATTTATGTGTGGAAGTGCATAACCCTGTCATCATTTATTGTGATATTTGAGAAGTGTATAGTTAGCACAAAGTCCCATTTTTCATTCTAGAACAAATCATATTGAGATAAGTTATCACTTCATTAGAGTAAAGGCATTGGAAGGTGATATTGATCTTGTTTATGTGAGGACAAATGAGCAGGTTGTTGATATTTTCATTAAAACACTTGGAGGAAAGAAGGTCAAGAAACTTTTGAAGATGCTCATATTACAAGATATGACGTTAAACTTGAGGGGGAAATGAACAAAAGCATATGTTTTTTGAGCCTCTAGGTTTGAGAAGAGATGGCATGAAAACATAGTAGGTAGATTAAAGAAGACACTTTATGTGTTAAAGCAAGCATGGTGTCCTGGATACGAAAACATTAATGCCTATATATGAACATGGATTTAAAAATATTCCAATTCAGATAACCCTGTACCTGAAGGAGGTGGGTGATCTGTCTGTAACTGTTGATATATTTAGGTAGTGATGTGTGTGAACACTCTAGGACGGCCGGGGCACCTTTTTCCCTCTTTAGGAGGTTTTTTTCCCCCGACTTGTATATACACCTATTGCCTTAATGGGCTACTTATCTTTGTACATTCTCTAGTAATACATTCAGTATTGTGTGTTTGTGCTCCAAGCTTCTTCTTCTTCCTTGTGTTGTTCGCGTGCTTCCACAGACGTCTATCTCCAACAATTGGTATCAGAGCAGGTCGTCGCTTCTTCTAGGGTGCCGTCGACACTCCTCTGTTTGCAGTCTCAGATTCACACGAAATTTGGTGAGCATACTCAGGGTCTTTGTTTCCGAGCATACTCAGGCCTCCGAATGCACTATCGCAGCGCTTGTGTAGGCTATTTCATCCTTTTGTGCCAAAGGTATATACCAGTTTCTGTTCGCCAGTTTAAGCATCTCCAAGTCTGATACAGGTCTAGCAGAACTAGTCTAGGCAGTTCTGTTCAACTTTTTGAGATACAGTCAATTTTTTGCATCAAGGTATTTTAGTCACCGGCCATGGCTGAAAGCAGTGATGTATTCCGTATGTTGGATGTTGAGGATAAGTTGGATGGTACCAACTACCCATTATGGGCTTATATGATGCGACATGTACTAGTTGCAAAAGGATTGTGGAACATTATGCAGGGTGTTGAAAGACGTCCTGTTACACCTGTAACGACAACTACTGCAAATACAGGTGTTGGAGCTGATGAAGATGGTGTCGAAGATGATAGTCCGCAGATTCCTGTTCGTGCTACTGTTTCTGTTGCACCTACTACAGAGCAGATTCGTTGGGATGGGAGAGATGCCTAGGCACATGCATTGATAGCTTTGTCTGTCAAACGTGCCATTATTCCTCACATTCGCTCTTGGAGAACAGCAAAGGATGCTTGGGATACACTTACTACTTTGTAGCAGGCTAGGAATGAGGCTCGTGTTGCTTACTTCCAAAAACATTTGGAGAGTGAGCACATGAATGAAGGGGATTCTATGGAGAGTTTTCTTAGAAAGATCAAAGGCCTCAAGCAACAATTGATTTCTGCTGATGAGGTTATACCAGATAGCTCACTTGTGCAGACCGTTCTGAATGGTCTTCCTGATTCATATCAGAGTTTTGCCTCTACTCTTCGGTTGATGATGAAAGGCCATCCGGATGCCTTGTTATTTGAGGAATTAGTCTCTGTTCTGTTGCAAGAAGATCCCTCCAGGCAGAACAGGTCTATTATGCGTGTTGCAGATCAAGCTTTCCTGGCTAGTGAGAAGGGCAAAGGAAAATGGAGCTCTTCTACTAGTAAGCAGAAATCTGGAAATGCTGCACAATCGAAGAACCAGGATATAGATGAGAAGAAATCAGAAAAGCAGAAATTGTTCTGCAAGTACTGTAAAGGAAATGATCATACTATAAAGAACTGTCCAAAACTGGCTGCTAAAGAGGCAAAGAAGAAAGAGGCTGGAATGGTTGTTGCAGAGGCCTCTACACCAAAAACAGAGTTTGCAAATCTTGTGCAGGAAGAAGAATGGGCGTTTACTACTATCTGCAGTTTTGACCCATCTTCTCATGATCAGTGCATGTCTGCAGTAGACTCAGATGTTTGGTACTTTGACAGTGGGGCGACCAAACATATTACCTCGAAGCGCAGTTTCTTCTCTGCACTCGAGCCTGCCCCTACAGGGAATACTGTCACATGCGCCAATAACTCCTCTTATCCTGTTATGGGAGTTGGTAAGATCATTCTTACTACTGCTGATGGCCTCAACAAAATGGAGTTGCTGAACGAAAGAATAGGTCACTCATGGAGATGGCGAGGTACATGGTCAAAGTCAGACTTTACCACATAGTTTCTGGCTTGAGGCTGTCATGTGTGCAGCATATGTACTGAACAGGTGTCCCACTAAAGCGTTGCAGTCTATCACTCCATATGAGGCTTGGCATGACCGCAAGCCATCTGTTGCTCATCTGCGTGTTTTTGGTTGTTTGGCATATGCATTAGTGCCTGAACAACATCGCAGAAAATTGGATGATAAGGCAGTAAAATGTATTTTTGTTGGTACAGTTCTGAAAGTAAAGGCTATCGTCTGTATCATCCACAGACTAAACGCATTTTGGTTAGCCGTGATGTTGTCTTTGTGGAAGATGCTATTCAACCATTGCTTTCATGTACTAAGGAGATATCTTTTAGCTCCAAAGACATGTATGATACTTTGATGCCTCTTTTTACAGGTGGACAAGCTAGTGCTGGTCCTAATGAGGCAACTTCTCAGCGTTTGTAGGTTTCATATGATGATGCACATCATTCCATTTCTGATGCAGATTTACAAGATGCACTTGTTGATGAGAGAGCTGATATTGAGCACGCAAAAACTATGCCAAAATGGCTGGTGCAGACTTTGCGTGACAGCAAATTAGATGCACCTTTGTCATATCATACTCGTTCAGGCTCTCATAGTGCCTCCTTTGCATCAGATTGCTATGCTATGGCTGCATCTAGTCTCTGTGATGAGAATGAGCTTGTTTCTTTTGATGAAGCACAAAATTCAGAAAATTGGATGGCTGCTATGCAATCTGAATATGATGCTATAATGAAGAATGGTACATGGTCTTTATGTGACTTGCCTCATGGCAAGAAGGCCATTGGCACTAAGTGGGTATACAAGCTGAAGCGTAAACGTGATGATACAGTTGACAGGTATAAGGCTAGGCTTATTGCAAAGGGTTATGCACAGGAAAGAGGCATTGATTTTGATGAGACCTTTGCACCTACATGCCGTATGACTACTGTTCGGAGCATTTGTGCACTTGCAACCCATCATGGTTGGAATGTACATCAATTGGACATTAAAACAACATTTTTGAATGGTGACTTGCATGAAGAAGTGTATGTTTTTCAGCCCCGTGGCTTTGTGCAGAAAGGGCATGAAAACCAGGTTTCCAGGTTAAAGAAGGCATTATATGGTTTAAAGCAAGCACCACGTGCTTGGTATGAGAAGATACATGCCTATCTGATTGCACATGGTTTTGACAACAGTCCAACTGAAAGCACCTTATATGTTAAACGTGCTAATGATGTGCTTCTGATCATTGTTGTCTATGTTGATGACATGCTGCTCACTAGTCCTATTGAGACACATATTGCTGATTTTAAGGCTGATTTGCATGCCTCATTTGAGATGTCTGATTTGGGGCATTTGCATCACTATTTGGGCATTCAGTTTATGCACGTTGATGGTGGAATGGCTTTGTGTCAAACGAAATATATTGATACATTATTGCAGCGTTTTGGCCTTGAAGACTGTAAGCCTATTGCCACTCCTATGGAGACAGGTTTACGATTGAGTCTTCATGATGCTGGAGATGCATTTGATGCTGTTCTCTGTCAGCAGGCTGTTGGATGCTTGATTTACTTATGCATTACTCGGCCAGATATTCAGTTTGCTGTCTCGCACATGAGCAGGTTTATGCATTGCCCAGGAGTCACGCATTGGAAGGCGGTTAAGCGCATCTTTCGCTACTTGAGTCGTACTCGGCTACTTGGGTTGTTTTATCCCAAGGGGGGATCACTATCGCCAGA
Source organism: Ceratopteris richardii (assembly GCA_020310875.1). Classification (NCBI taxonomy): domain Eukaryota; kingdom Viridiplantae; phylum Streptophyta; class Polypodiopsida; order Polypodiales; family Pteridaceae; genus Ceratopteris; species Ceratopteris richardii. Next base: position 146,895,287 of record CM035429.1, read on the forward strand.
TTTGCATGCTTTTTCTGACTCAGATTGGGCTGGTTGCTATGACACTCGTGTGTCCACCAGTGGTTTTTGCTTCATGCTTGGTAGCTCATGTATATCTTGGTTGAGCAAGAAGCAGCCTACTGTGGCCACTTCCAGTTGTGAGGCTGAGTATACGGCAGCTTTCACAGCGACTATTGAGTGTGTGTGGCTCAAACGCCTTATGGGTGATTTGGGTGTTGGCCAGTCTTCAGCCACCACCATCTTCACTGACAGTCAGAGCGCATTGGCAGTTGCGAGGAACCCTGTGTTCCATGCTCGCACTAAGCACATTGAGGTGCATTATCACTATGTCAAGGAGAGGTTCTCTGCTGGGGAGATCAGCTTGGCATATGTGCCCACATAGGAGAACATTGCAGACCTTTTCACGAAGGCTCTGCCTAGGGAGAAGTTTGAAGCTTTCTGCAAAGCTTTGGGCTTACTTCCTTTTGTGGAGTGATTTCCACATAGCTTGGCACTTCCTTATACATGAGTGCCAGCTCCTTGTTCACCGCATCACTCCCAGGGGGGGTTTGTTGATATATTTAGGTAGTGATGTGTGTGAACACTCTAGGACCGCCGGGGCACTTTTTTCCCTCTTTAGGAGGTTTTTTTCCCCCGGCTTGTATATACACCTATTGCCCTAATGGGCTACTTATCTTTGTACATTCTCTAGTAATACATTCAGTATTGTGTGTTTGTGCTCCAAGCTTCTTCTTCTTCCTTGTGCTATTCGCGTGCTTCCACAGACGTCTATCTCCAACACATTTGAGCTACAAATGGTCAACAATGGCTAGAGAGCTATATATGTTGGGTTCTATACATAGTCTTGGTTACCAAAAAAAAAAAATCCTATTGATACCAATAAAACAAATTGGTTTCTGATTGTTACCAATAAACACTTTATCAGCCTATGGATACCAATAAAAAAGAAATCTTTTTCATTTCTATAAGGAGATAGTACGTTGTATAAAAGCATAAATTGAATACTAAACTATTCTACAATCAAGATATTTGACTTTGCATATGTAATACAAATACGCTCAGAGTTTGTTTTCATCTTTTCATGATCTACTTGTGGAATCAGGAACGGTTATCAAAATCAAACAACTCAGATTTTATTTTCCTGATTAATATTTATGTATCAATGGATGTACAGATATTTAGTAGCTCAGAACCAGGATCAAACCAAGAGTTCATTCTGATATATTCTGACCAAAGACGACGAGTATAGATGTTTGGTAATGGATATATCTCCAATAATGGATCTGATTTTAACAAATTCATATGATCATGATTGCAGGAGGCCTAGTGCGTTTTATTGAGTAATTGGTTTCTGAAAGAGAGTTGTTAAAGGCCGTCGCTTGGTGAATTTATTCAAATGCATGACATTTATCCGTACATATTGTGTGATTAATTCCAATATTGTCGTAAATTGAAAAAGAAAAGTGATTGAGATAGAAGAATGATTCGGGATGGCTCAACATTATATACATCCTGAAAATTATTAATGATTGATGGACTTGATTGAAAAAAGCTTCTATTAATCTCACCACATCATTGAGCAATACATATGACTAGGATTTCTAAAAGGCCAAGAAGAGAAGAAGGCAGCTTCGCGAACAGATTATTTACTTGGATCATAATTTACAAGACTTCAATCGGTTTATTTGCATGTCACTGGAATACATAATGCTTCAAACCGGCGTTACAGTGACAATGGATGGCGGATTCGTCTGCCTTTGAGAACGTCTGAAGTCATATCTTAGAGGAGGCACAATCCACAATGCCTTCGTCATTCTGAAGAACGAGGTGGCAGTCTAAAACATCCGGCAAGCAACTGTAGAGAACACAACAATTCGAGTACGCAGGAAGCTTCTGATCCCCACAAATCACATAATCTGTGTCGTAATAAACGAGTGGACATATGGCACCGTTGCACGCTGCAGTTCACATAAGAAAACAAACTCAGGAACTTTTATCCACGGGGATATGAAAATGATATATACTCTGCATTTCCATAAGCACAAAGATATAGATTCATGTATGGGGAATCATATACGAACGAGAGAGAGAGAGAGATCATACGTTGAGCAATTATGTCCGCCACGTCCTTTCTCGCTGCGGACTGAAGAAACGGAGATCCGATTCTATGTGCTGTCGCTGCGAGGCCAAGTTCAAATGATCCACAGCGGAAAAGAAACTTTAAATAATAATAATGCAGAAGATGGAAAGCTCTACAGATGGATAGTCTCAGACATCGGAGTACATACGACAAAAGCTTCGAAATCAGAACTCGTTTGCATGGAAGAAACTAGCGATGATCGCACAAAATAGTCACAGATTAGTTTCCATTTCAGGTAGCGGAGCTCTGAGACTTACTTTGTTCATGAAGCAAGGACATTGTAAGAAGAATCATCAGGAGGCTTTTCGCCAGCAGAAGCATTCTTGCCATAGTCTGCAGGAAGGGGAGAGAGAGAGAGAGAGAGAGAGAGAGAGAGAGAGAAGAAGAAGATCGTGAGTTATATAAAAATTATGTCCAGTCTTCTTGTGGATTTATAATCCACGACCATCCATTATAGTCCAGCCACGCACGTCTTCGACTTTTGGATTTACAGTTGTAGACCTCTTTTTCATCATCTTGTTCAAACAATGCTATCCGATTCCTTGCCATTCCGGATGTATTCTTGAAAGAGAGATACTTTTTGCGTAGAGTTTCGCAACCGCACGTTTTCCTCCACAATCGAGCATTCATGGAATCCTGCGCATTTCAGAGTCTTTCTTATAGCAGAAACTTGTCTACGTTATCATGGTTACAAGAAATAATCATAGTTTGCAACTCTATGCAGAAACGCAATGACGCAAGGTCTCATCTCATCTTACATATACGACTTGCTACGTCAGATGGCCTCCATATCCGCGTATATTTGTACACGTACGGCCTCTTTCTCTCGCAGTTCTCTTTCTTCGCTTTTCAAGAAGGTGAATTGAACAAACTTCTTCTTGTTCTTTACAGTCAGATGAACAAACGTCAGTGAATTTACAGTCTTCTTCAGAACTTTCTAATCCGAAGTCCAGTCACGCACGTCTTCAGCGTTTGGATTACTATTGTGGAGCTCTTTGTCATTGTCTTCTTCACAGAACGAATGCTCTCTCCATGCTTACCATCCCCGTAGAGTTTGGCAAAACCTGGATGCTTACCATTCCGGCCAGAATTGAGCATTTATACAATTCCGCACATTTCAAACTCTACGCTACCTTCCAAATTGTTTGCCTTATCAAGATTCAAGAAAACATCATAGTCTAGTTTTCAAGATTGTGGTTTCAGAAAATGAAGAAAAATGAAAATTTCAGAAAATGAAGAAAAATGAACTCATGATTGTGTCCACAAAAACATGCTCTTAGGCCCTTTGAAAATCACGATTTTCTCCTCACTCAGAAACACGATCCAAAACACAAAATTTCAATTTCTGGAAAAAAACGCGATTCTCACAACGAATCCTATTTTGAAGTAAATCATGGTTTTGAGGGATGAAAAACGTGATTCTCGATAAGACAATCATGATTTTTGGAAATCTTGCTTTCGAGTTGAAAACACATTTCTCACCACAGAATCATGATTTTTCCAAAACTAAACAAAGATTTTCAGAATAATCTAAAAACTAATAAAATCCGAAAAAAAAAATTGAGAAATCGTACCTAAGAAAGTAAAAAGTGATAATCACAATTCTCTATGAAAAATGCAATTTTGTTGATAGAATCATGATTTTTTCACTTGAGTGCAAAATTTTAAATTCCTTATTTGGAATTGAATAGATAATTTTTTTCTTTATTGTGAGGTCATTTTGAGAAAAAAATTCTAGAGAAACAAGAAGGAAAAATAAAACCCTAGTTCTTATCAAGAAGGATAAAATTAGGGCTTACATGGAGAAAACCCTAAATTGATGAGATTGAGGTCAAGATTTTTAACTAGATATAATCACAGACCACAAAAACATCTAGTGCACCAAGGCCAAAGTAAGGAGGGTCATGATGTAGCAAGGAAACAATGGGTAATGTATGAGCTCTGAGAGCTATGTCGCAACATTGAAGAAGTTGAAGATCCAAAGCACAACAAAATATAGAGGGATAGAGATAATGAGAGAGAAGATAAGATACTACTCTCCCTTACTAACACATGCACAAATAGGAAGATAAGATGTGCATTTTCCTTAACTCACCTTATGGACCTTCTTTTATACAAAATGATAGAGGCCTTCGGCTAATGAGAAGTAGATAAGCCCTTGTCTAGCATTATCCTCTTGATCAGAGGTGTTTACCTATTGAAGAACTAGCTCATCTCCATCAATCCCCCATTTGAGCTTGATTTTGATGATTTTGGAATTTAGGTTTTAGAGCATCCTAAGGGGGTTTTGAGGTTTTACTGGCATACGGTGCCATCTAGCATAGATGTTTAGGACTTTAACTTTGGTTTTAAGACCACTAGGAGCTTTAAAAGGGTTTTAAGGGGCTTTAATAGTCACAGGCTTTTAGGAAACAGGCTATAGAAGGGGTTCGACAACACATCACTCTCATTGATGATAGAGTTGATTGTATCATGTTCCATTTCTTCTACAATATGAGCTTTACCTTTCTTATACTTGGCGTTATTGTTACTACGTCCTCCTTAATCTTCATGTTTGTTATTGAAGAAGCACCTTGATGAAGGATGATTTGTCTTCTTGCAATATTTCCATGGTTCAAAGGCTATTTTCCTTTGTTTTGAGGATGTTGCATAGACCACATTCAGATGCTTTTAGATGCACTCTACGTTATGTGATTTCTACTTTGGATTATGCATTGTTTTATGAAGTTGGTGCAAAATTGAAAGTTCATGGATACATAGATGTAGATTGGGCTGGTAATTTTCCAAACAGAAGATCTTATAATGACTTTTTATTCTCTCTTGGGAGTGTTGTTGTTACGAGGAGCAGTAACAAGGACCCAACTATTTCTTTGCAGAGGAGAGAGGCTAAGTATAGAGATTTTGCTATAGCAACATGTAAAGTGTCATGGCTGTAGATGCTACTTGTAGATTTATGTGTGGAAGTGCATAACCCTGTCATCATTTATTCTGATATTTGAGAAGTGTATAGTTAGCACAAAGTCCCATTTTTCATTCTAGAACAAATCATATTGAGATAAGTTATCACTTCATTAGAGTAAAGGTATTGGAAGGTGATATTGATCTTGTTTATGTGAGGACAAATGAGCAGGTTGTTGATATTTTCATTAAAACACTTGGAGGAAAGAAGGTCAAGAAACTTTTGAAGATGCTCATATTACAAGATACGACGTTAAACTTGAGGGGGAAATGAACAAAAGCATATGTTTTTGAGCCTCTACGTTTGAGAAGAGATGGCATGAAAACATAGTAGGTAGATTAAAGAAGACACTTTATGTGTTAAAGCAAGCATGGCGTCCTGGATACGAAAACATTAATGCCTATATATGAACATGGATTTAAAAATATTCCAATTCAGATAACCCTGTACCTGAAGGAGGTGGGTGATCTGCCTGTAACTCTTGATATATTTAGGTAATGATGTGTGTGAACACTCTAGGACCGCCGGGGAACTTTTTTCCCTCTTTAGGAGGTTTTTTCCCCCGGCTTGTATATACACCTATTGCCTTAATGGGCTACTTATCTTTGTACATTCTCTAGTAATACATTCAGTACTGTGTGTTTGTGCTCCAAGCTTCTTCTTCTTCCCTGTGTTGTTCCCGTGCTTCCATAGACGTCTATCTCCAACAATTGGTATCAGAGTAGGTCGTCGCTTCTTCTAGGGCGCCGTCGACACTCCTCTGTTTGCAGTCTCAGATTCACACGAAATTTGGTGAGCATACTCAAGGTCTTTGTTTCCGAGCATACTCAGGCCTCCGAACGCACTATCGCAACGCTTGTGTAGGCTATTTCGTCCTTTTGTACCAAAGGTATATACCAGTTTTTGTTCGCCAGTTTAAGCGTCTCGAAGTCTGCTACAGGTCTAGTAGAACTCGTCTAGGCAGTTCTGTTCAACTTTTTGAGATACAGTCAATTTTCTGCATCAAGGTATTTTAGTCACCGGCCATGGCTGAAAGCAGTGATGTATTCCGTATGTTAACTGTTCAGGATAAGTTGGATGGTACCAACTACCCATTATGGGCTTATATGATGCGACATGTACTGGTTGCAAAAGGATTGTGGAACATTGTGCAGGGTGTTGAAAGATGTCCTGTTACACCTGTAACGACAGGTACTGCAAATACAAGTGTTGGAGCTGATGAAGATGGTGTCGAAGATGATATTCCGCAGATTCCTGTTCGTGCTGCTGTTTCTGTTGCTCCTACTGCAGAGCAAATTCGTTGGGATGGCAGAGATGCCCAGGCACATGCATTGATAGCTTTGTCTGTCAAACGTGCCATTATTCCTCACATTTGCTCTTGCAGAATAGCAAAGGATGCTTGGGATACACTTATCACTTTGTACCAGGCTAGGAATGAGGCTCGTGTTGCTTACCTCCGAAAACAGTTGGAGATTGAGCACATGAATAAAGGAGATTCTATGGACAATTTTCTTACAAAGATCAAAGGCCTGAAGGAACAATTGATTTCTGCTGATGAGGTTATACCAGATAGCTCACTTGTGCAGACCGTTCTGAATGGTCTTCCTGATTCATATCAGAGTTTTGCCTCTACTCTTCGGTTGATGATGAAAGGCCATCCGAATGCCTTGTCATTTGAGGAATTAGTCTCTGTTCTGTTGCTAGAAGATCAGTGCAGGCAGAACAGGTCCATTATGCATGTTGCAGATCAAGCTTTCCTGGCTAGTCAAAAGGGCAAAGGAAAATGGAGCTCTTCTACTAGTAAGCAGAAATCTGCAAATGCTGCACAATCGAAGAACCAGGATAAAGATGAGAAGAAATCAGAAAAGCAGAAATTGTTCTACAAGTACTGTAAAGGAAATGATCATATTATAAAGAACTGTCCAAAACTGGCTGCTAAAGAGGCAAAGAAGAAAGAGGCTGGAATGGTTGTTGCAGAGGCCTCTACACCAAAAACAGAGTTTGTAAATCTTGTGCAGGAAGAAGAATGGGCGTTTACTACTGTCTGCAGTTTTGACCCATCTTCTCATGATCAGTGCATGTCTGCAGTAGACTCAGATGTTTGGTACTTTGATAGTGGGGCGACCAAACATATTACCTCGCAGCGTAGTTTCTTCTCTTCACTCGAGCCTGCCCCTACAGGGAATACTGTCACATGCGCCAATAACTCCTCTTATCCTGTTATGGGAGTTGGTAAGATCATTCTTACTACTGCTGATGGTAGTTCTTTCACTTTTTCAGATGCTTTATTTGTGCCAGGGATCAAAAAGAACCTGTTATCAGTTTCCGCATTAGCCAAGATTGGCTTGGTTGTGAAATTCGTTGATGATAGGTGTACAGTCCATGATCTCTCAAATGGCGATGTGATTATTGCTTCTGGCATTTTATGTCGTGGGCTGTATAAGCTCATAGACTATGAAAGATCTGTGAATGATTCGGCATGTGTAGTTCATGATTCTCACGCTATGTCAGATGCAAAGCTTTGGCATGCACGCTTTGGTCATCTGAACTTTGCTAGTTTGTTATGCCTACGGAAATCTGAAATGGTGTCCTCTTTGCCCAAACTTGAGGCACCTGGAAAACATGTTTGTGAAGGCTGTATTTTGGGCAAAACGCAGCGTTCTTCCTTTCCAAAAGATGGTTCAATTCGGGCTACGCAGAAATTGCAGCTTGTACATAGTGATGTTTGTGGTCCTATGCAGACAACCTCTTTTGGAAATTACCTTTACTTCGTGACTTTCATTGATGATTTTTCCAGGCATGCATGGGTATATCCACTCAAAGCAAAGTCTGAAGTATTCATGTAGTTCAAACAGTTTTTGGTTTTGGCTGAAAATCTGTCAGCATGTAAAATGGGTACCCTCCGTTCTAATCGGGGGGGGAATATATGTCTTCAGATTTTAATGCATTTCTGGCTGAACGTGGGATAAAACACCAGTGTACAGTGCCGTATACACCTCAACAGAATGGAGTTGCTGAAGGAAAGAACAAGTCACTCATGGAGATGGCGAGGTGCATGGTCAAAAGTCAGGCTTTCCCACATAGTTTCTGGCTTGAGGCTGTCATGTGTGCAGCATATGTACTGAATAGGTGTCCCACTAAAGCGTTGCAGTCTATCACTCCATATGAGGCTTGGCATGACCGCAAGCCATCTGTTGCTCATCTACGTGTTTTTGGTTGTTTGGCATATGCATTAGTGCCTGAACAACATCGTAGAAAATTGGATGATAAGGCAGTAAAATGTATTTTTGTTGGGTACAGTTCTGACAGTAAAGGCTATCGTCTGTATCATCCAGAGACTAAACGCATTTTGGTTAGCCGTGATGTTGTCTTTGTGGAAGATGCTATTCAGCCATTGCTTTCATGTACTAAGGAGACATCTGTTAGCTCCAAAGACATGTATGATACTTTGATGCCTCTTTTTACAGGTGGACAAGCTAGTGCTGGTCTTAATGAGGCAACTTCTCAGCCTTTGCAGGGTTCATATGATGATGCAGATCATTCCATTTCTGATGCAGATTTACAAGATGCACTTGTTGATGAGAGAGCTAATATTGAGCACGCAAAAACTATGCCAAAATGGCTGGTGCAAACTTTGCGTGACAGCAAATTAGATGCACCTTTGTCATATCGTACTCGTTTAGGCTCTCATAGTGCCTCCTTTGCATCAGATTGCTATGCTATGGGTGCATCTAGTCTCTGTGATGAGAATGAGCCTGTTTGTTTTGATGAAGCACAAAATTCAGAAAATTGGATGGCTGCTATGCAATTTGAATATGATGTTATAATGAAGAATGGTACATGGTCTTTATGTGACTTGCCTCGTGGCAAGAAGGCCATTGGCAGTAAGTGGGTATACAAGCTGAAGCGTAAACCTGATGGTACAGTTGACAGGTATAAGGCTAGGCTTGTTGCAAAGGGTTATGCACAGGAAAGAGGCATTGATTTTGATGAGACCTTTGCACCTACATGCTGTATGACTACTGTTCGGAGCATTTGTGCACTTGCAGCCCATCATGGTTGGAATGTACATCTGTTGGACATTAAAACAACATTTCTGAATGGTGACTTGCATGAAGAAGTGTGTGTTTTTCAGCCCCGTGGGTTTGTGCAGAAAGGGCATGAAAACCAAGTTTGCAGGTTAAAGAAGGCATTATATGGTTTAAAGCAAGCACCACGTGCTTGGTATGAGAAGATACATGCTTATTTGATTGCACATGGTTTTGAGAACAGTCCAACTGAAAGCACCTTATATGTAAAACGTGCTAATGATGAGCTTCTGATCATTGTTGTCTATGTTGATGACATGCTGCTCACTGGTCCTATTGAGACACATATTGCTGATTTTAAGGCTGATTTGCATGCCTCATTTGAGATGTCTGATTTGGGGCATTTGCATCACTATTTGGGCATTCAGTTTATGCACGTTGATGGTGGAATGGCTTTGTGTCAAACGAAATATATTGACACATTATTGCAGTGTTTTGGCCTTGAAGACCGTAAGCCTATTGCCACTCCTATGGAGACAGGTTTACGATTGAGTCTTCATGATGCTGGAGATGCATTTGATGCTGTTCTCTATCAGCAGGCTTTTGGATGCTTGATTTACTTATGCATTACTCGGCCAGATATTCAGTTTGCTGTCTCACAGATGAGAAGGTTTATGCATTGCCGAGGAGTCACGCATTGGAAGGCGGTTAAGCGCATCTTTCGCTACTTGAGTGGTACTCGGCTACTTGGGTTGTTTTATCCCAAGGGGGGATCACTACCGCCAGATTTGCATGCTTTTTCTGACTCAAATTGGGCTGGTTGCTATGACACTCGTGTGTCCACCAGTGGTTTTTGCTTCATGCTTGGTAGCTCATGTAAATCTTGGTTGAGCAAGAAGCAGCCTACTGTGGCCACTTCCAGTTGTGAGACTGAGTATAGGGCAGCTTTCACAGCGACTGTTGAGTGTGTGTGGCTCAGACGCCTTATGGGTGATTTGGGTGTTGGCCAGTCTTCAGCCACCACCATCTTCACTGACAGTCAGAGCGCATTGGCAGTTGCGAGGAACCCTGTGTTCCATGCTCGCACTAAGCACATTGAGGTGCATTATCACTATGTCAGGGAGAGGTTCTCTGCTGGGGAGATCAGCTTGGCATATGTGCCCACGCAGGAGAACATTGCAGACCTTTTCACGAAGGCTCTGCCTAGGGAGAAGTTTGAAGCTTTCCGCAAAGCTTTAGGCTTACTTCCTTTTGTGGAGTGATTTCCACATAGCTTGGCACTTCCTTATACATGAGTGCCAGCTCCTTGTTCACTGCATCACTCCTAGGGGGGATTTGTTGATATATTTAGGTAGTGATGTGTGTGAACACTCTAGGACCGCCGGGGCACTTTTTTCCCTCTTTAGGAGGTTTTTTTACCCCGGCTTGTATATACACCTATTGCCCTAATGGGCTAGTTATCTTTGTACATTCTCTAGTAATACATTCAGTATTGTCTGTTTGTGCTCCAAGCTTCTTCTTCTTCCTTGTGCTGTTCACGTGCTTCCACAGACGTCTATCTCCAACAGTAACCATTATTTCTTCATGGATGAAATACTCAATGTTCCAATGAATAATGTTTAGTTCTTAAGGATAATTTTCAATCGTTTCTTTAAGGTCCAATCTAGGCATGTACATCATTATTTAGGTATTGAGCATATGCAAGTTGATGGAGGCAATGATTTGTGTTAAGAAAAATACACTTGTACTTAATGCAATATTTGGAGTTCAAGATTTTAAATCCATTGTGAGCTCCATGGAGATTGTTTGTGATTTGGTCTTCATGATGTCAGAGATACATTTGATGATGTCTCTTTTAGCAAGCTATTGATTTCACTACTCATGCATGCATCACTTGGCATTATATTCCTTTTTCTATCTTCCATATGAGTAGATTTATGCATAGCCTAGGTGTTGAGCATTGCTAAGGAATTAATCGTATAGTTTTTTTCTACCTATCCAATACATGGTAGAATGGGTTGTTTTATGCCAAGAATGATTAGTACTTCTAAATATACATGTTTTCTTTTACTAAGATTGGATCAGCTATAATTATGATACTCAATTATCCATAAGTGGTTTTCTCTCCATTCATGGTAGCTTATAAATATCTTGTTTGATAATGAGGAACCCTATTGTCGCCACTTCTAGCTCTATGGATCTATATAAGAACCCTAATATGGCCACTTCTAGCTCTATGGATCTATATAAGAACCCTAATATGGCCACTTCTAGCTAGCTTTCTAGCCATGGTTGAATATTTTCAACTCAAATGCGTTCTAGATATCTTGGGTGTTGTCCAAACCTCTCTTACGACCATGTTTATTAAAAAATGAAAGCACACTATAACGTTAAGAAGCTTACTATTCCATGCATGCACTATATACATTTAGATGAATTAACATTAACTCAAATTGAGACTCTCTGTTGGTGACCTTAGTTTGGGATACATATCATTAGACAATAATTTTGTAGATCTTTGTATACAGGGTTTGTCTCCTAAGATTTGTGAAGCTTTTGATGAAGCATTTGGCTTACTATTGTATATGGATTGATCTAAGTCCATAGTTATTTTTAAAGATTTTGATAAAGTTTTGGACTTACTCTCTTTGATGAATTGATTTAAGTCCATATTGATTTTCAGTTCTTTGTACATGAGTTTCAACATCTCACTACACTTCTAAGGAGGATTTTCTGTTATAGTCCAGCCATGCACGTCTTCGACTTTTGGATTTACAGTTGTGGACCTCTTTTTTATCATCTTGTTCAAACAATGCTATCTGATTCTTATGGCAAATTTTAAGATCCACTATTCTCTCGTATATTTGGAGAAGAAGAAACCAAAAAATCTTCTCCAACTCCACCAAGGACTTCAAGTATGAGTGTATTTAGTCTCTTAAGTCTGTGTCCAGAGATTGTAAAAAAAGGATGACCCTTGTGCCCAACGATATCAGGGATCTTCATGATATATTTAAGTACCTTCCCTACCAGAAGTGGAAAAATAGTTTTTTTTCTTTGTACTCTTCTAGAAGGCTAAGTCTTTTGATGTTCATCGACAACATCATGTAATCCTACCAGTCCTTCGGACTCTGTACTCTTTTCTTTCCTTTAATTTATCTTCTTCTGTGTTGTCTCAAAAAAAAGAAAAAAAAATGCTATCCGATTCGTTGTCATTCCCGATGTATTCTTGAAAGAGAGATACTTTTTGCGTAGAGTGTCGCAACCGCACGTTTTCCTCACCAATCGAGCATTCATGGAATCCTACGCATTTCAGAGTCTTTCTTATAGCAGAAATCATCATGGATACAAGAAATCATCATAGTTTGCAAATTGCAACTCTATGCAAAGACGCAATGACGCAAGGTCCGATCGCATCTTACATATATGACTTGCTACGTCAGATGGCCTCCATATCCGCGTATATCTATACATGTACGGCCTCTTTCTCAAAGTCCTATACTTCTTCGCTTTTCAAGAAGGTGAATTGAACAAACTTCTTCTTGTTCTTTACAGTCAGAGGAACAAACGTCCGGTGAATTTACAGTCTTCTTTGTTGGGAAAGATGGATGGATGCTCCAAGAGACTGAGTAGGTACTGCTAAACCTGCTTTGTACCAGCCCTCGATCGAATCAAAATAGATACCTTTGACATTCACAAACTCAAGAACACCTTCTATTTATGTCTTGACACCTGCTGGGTATTTTGTTCAGTATGACCAGCACAATAGGAATTGTAAAACTTCCTTTTTAGGGGTATCTAATTATCTTCGTAAACTACCTATTCCAAGTCGAATGATTTAAAATGATAAACTATGCTAAGAGAAATCAAAATTTAGCAAGTTAAGCTATACCCCCGACTTTTTAGGACTATAGCAGAAAATGACCAGAGATCACCTCGACAGAGATTTCTCCGAAATGGCTGAATATAATTTCTTCGAACTTTAGCAGCATGTAGAAAACTTCAATCAGAATCCAACAAGCTTTGAATCACGATATTTGGTCAAGAAATGACCGAGATATGCCCTTGACAAGTTGAAATACTTTTGAGTATACTAATAGAGAACTCAGAGATGGACAATGTGAATGTATGTATTAATAAACACTTGTATACAACTTTATTGGCATGAATTTCATTGCCAAATGGTGTAGAGAAGTGTGGGCTAGAGTGTAGACCTTAGACACACTCAAAAATCAGTAATGATAGGCTCGGGAGTGCTCTCTCCTCCCCGTGACTTTTCATGTCCATTTTTATTAGGAATGAGTAAAAATTTGAATTCAAATTCAAACTTTTGGCTCCCTATGATCAAGCTCCTATATGCTAGGAGATATTCTTTCAATCAAACAACTAATTTTTCCACGAATCCTTTTGGTAGGTGATTACAAGAGATTCCAAGTCAATTTGACTTTTACAATGAGATAAAGTGGTAATTAACCACTAGCAATGGTTCCTAGGCTTCTTCACATATGTAAGATCTTCAAGATATCTTTCAAGCCAAATGTGTAGGCTTGTGATTTACACCAACAGCTCCCCCTCAAGCCAAACATTTTGGCTTAAGTCTTCATCTTCAATCTTCAAGTATATCCTGCAATCCAATCATGGATTTGAACCTGCAAAGTTTGGTTCCATCCAAAGCTTTAGTTAACAAATCTGCACATTGCATGTTGGTTGATACATAGGTTAGTTGAATGTCATTGCTTATCAACTTCCCTCTCACATAATGGTAGTGGACCTCTATGTGTTTGGTCCTAGCATGATAAATAGGATTAGCTGCAAGGTAAAGAGAACTTGTATTATCTCCAAAGATTATTGGAGACCTAGTAAATAAACCCAATTCTGTATACAAAAGCTTAATCCATATTGCTTCTTGTGTGGCATTAGCTAGTCCTCTATACTCTGCCTCTGTGGAAGACAAAGCAACAGTGGGTTGCTTCTTTGAAGACCATGAAATTGGTTTGTCACCTACAAAAGAGATATATCCAGAAGTGCTCCTCCTATCATCCTTGCATCCTGCCCAATCTGCATCTGAATAAAGTTTGATATCAATATCTGAAGTGTAAGGGAAATACAAACCATGGTTCTGTGTACCCTTGAGATACTTCAAGATTCTCTTGGCAGCCTCTAAGTGAGGTACCCTTGGCTTGTGCATGAATTGACTTAGCACACTAACACCATATGCAATATCTATCCTTGTTAAGGTAGCATAGTTCAAGCTACCCACCATACTTTGATAGCCTATAATGTCATTGACTTCATCACCTTCATGGGCACTTAGCTTTAGGTTTACCTCCATTGGAGTGCTTTCTACTTTAGCATCCTGTAATTGAAACTTCTTCAAAATATCCTGTATATATTTTTTCTGAGTGATGTATATCCCTGAATTAGTGTAGACTAATTCAAGTCCCAAAAAATACTTCAATAGACCAAGATCATTGATCTTGAACTCCTTCATCATTTGACTTTTGATATATCTGATTCCATTGACATCATTACCTGTAATGATGATGTCATCAACATAAACACAAAGATATATTACCTCTGAATTAATTCTCTTAATGAACAAAGAAGAATCTACCTTGCTCATGACAAAACGTTGGTCTTGGAGGTATGTAGTTAACCTATAATTCCATGCCCTAGGTGCCTGCTTCAATCCATATAAAGTCTTTTTTAATTTTCAAACATATGTTATCTTCTTAGGATCCTCATAGCCAGGAGGTTCTGACATATATACCTCCTCTGAAATCCATCCATTCAAGAAAGCATTCTTGACATCCAATTGTACATATTCCAATTTTTTGATGCAGCCACACTTACCAACACTATGATGGTTGGCATCTTGGCCACAGGTGAGTACATATGCTACACATCCAAATATTTTGCAATTGTCAAGTGAAGGTCTCTTACCATGCCATGCTTAATAGGGTGTCATGCCATCAAGAGACTTAGATGGTAACCTATTTATGAGGTAAGTGGTAGTAGAAACACTCTCTGCCCATAGATAGTTAGGTAACGTTTTCTCATTCAACATAGACCTAGCTCTCTCAACAATTAATCTATTTCTTCTCTCAGCTACCCCATTTTGTTCAGGAGAATACCTTGTGGTTATTTCTCTTTTGATGCCTCTGTTCTGCAAGAAGTCTTCAAATTCATTGGAGAAGTACTCACCTCCTCCATCTAACCTTAGCCTTTTCAAATTCCTCTGTCTGATTTTCAACTAGTGCAAGATATTTTTTAAAGCAATTAAATACCTCATCCTTGTGCTTCATGAAGTACAATACAGTCCATCTGCCATAATCATCAATGAAAGATACATAGTACCTTTATCCTGAGACAGAGGGGTCTTTGCTTGGTCCCCATACATCTGTGTGTACAAGCTCTAGGTAGTCTTCATGCATGTATCCTTTCTTTGAGAAGGGTAACCTATGAGACTTCCAAACTTGACAAGCACCACACTTGTAAATCATATGTTGCTTGGATACATTGGGTATTCCAAGCACACATTGGTCCCTGCATATTTGTTTCAAGGTTCTTTCTCCTATGTGCCCTAACCTTTTGTGTCAAATCTCAAGCTCTGAAAGTGTTTGATCTTTATAACTGTATAGTGCAATATTCTTTGTATCTTCTAACTGAAAAGTGAAAAGTCTACCTGATTTTTCTCCTTTAGCAATCCTCTTGAACGCATGCCTTGGATCCTCCACATATGCTCCATATTGATTGAATCTAACCTGCAAACCTTTGTCCACAATCTGACCAACACTCATCAAATTTTTGGTAATGGTTGGTACATAGAGTACCTTGCTCAACAAATTATGATTTCCATCACAAGTCTTGACATTTCCAACTTTAACTACTGAATGCTTTGTGTCATCACCTGTTTGGACTTGATGCTTACCTTTTGGTGCCTCAAGATCAGAGAGTAGTGCTACATTGCCAGCCACATGATTTGAGCATCTTGAGTCAATGTAGAATAGGTGGTCATCATTTGTACCTGACTTTGAAGTCATGTTCATGATTAGAAGAGACTCATCCTGCTCCGCTATGTAGTTGTTGTAATCCTTCCTAGATTTGAATCCTCCTTGGTAGTTGCCATTGTAATTATTGTTGTAGTTATTGTTGTAGCCTTGGTGATGGTTGAATCTACCTCCTGACTATGAGTAGCCACCTCTTTGATATCCTCTTCCTCTCTGATTCTTGTAATTCCTGAAACACTCATCTGTAGTATGATTTGATCAACCACAAATATTGCATGGTGAGGAGTTATAAGATCTCCCCCTACCTTGCTTACCTCCTCTGCCCCTTCCTCTTGATGATCTACCTCTCCCTCCATAGTTGGCTTGGGAGGTAGAACCTTCATCTTCCACCTTCTTGCTCTTGCCTTTATCTTTAGACTTCTTATCAGTGTATAGGGCAGAAGATTTATTACCTTTGGATGTGTCTCCATTCTTGTTGAGCTTTGCTTCATGAGTAAACAATTGTCCCATGAGAGTTGTAAGATCTGGAGTATGCATGTCCATGTAAAGATCCATGGCAGTGGTGCAGCTTTCCCATTTGTCATCAGCCTTGATCCCATTGATCACTTGCCTTACAATCTGTTCTTCTTCAATCTCTTCTCCTATGCTTGCTAACTGATCTGCTACATCTTTAATCTTGGTCACAAATTCTGAAACAACTTGCTTAGGTTGCTTCCTTAATGTTGTGAATGGAGATAAGATACTACTCTCTTCTTACTAACACATGCACAAATAGGAAGATAAGATGTGCCTTTTCCTTAACTCACCCTATGGACCTTTGCTTATAGAAAATGATAGAGGCCTTTGGCCAATAAGAAGTAGATAAGCCATTTTCTCGCATTATCCTCTTGATAAAAGGTTTTCATGTGTTGAAAAACTAGCCTATCTCCACCAATATCCCATTTGAGCTTGATTTTGATGAGTTTGGAATTTAGATTTTAGAGCATCCTAAGGGGGTTTTGAGGTTTTATTTGCATATGGTGCCATCTCCCATAGATATTTAGGATTTTGACTTTGGTTTTAAGACCACTAGGTACTTTTAAGGGTTTAAGGGGCTTTAATAGTCATAGGCTTTTTAGAAAATGGGATTTAGAAGGGGTTTGACGACACATCACTATCATTTATGATAGATTTGATTGCATCAGGTTCCATTTCCTCTACAATATGAGCTTTACCTTTCTTATAATTGGCCTTATTGTTACCACGTCCTCCTTAATCTTCATGTTTGCTTTTTAAGAAGCACCTTGATGAAGGATGATTTATCTTCTCGTAATATTTTCATGGTTTTAAAAACATTTTTCCTTTGTTTTGAGTATGTTCCATAGAACACATTCATATGCTTTTAGATGCACTCTACCTTATGTGAGTTCTACTTTCGATTATGAATTGTTTTATGAATTTGGTGCAAAATTGAAATTTCATGGATACATAGATGTAGATTCGGCTGGTAATTCTCCAAATAGAAGACTTATAATGACATTCTATTCTCTTTTGGGAGTGTTGTTGTTACGAGGAGAAGTAAGAAGCACCTAACTATTGCTTCGCCGAGGAGAGAGGCTAAGTATAGTGATTTTGCTATAGAAACATGTAAAGTGTCATGGCTATAGATGGTACTTGTACATTTATGTGTGGAAGTGCAGAAGCCTACCATCATTTATTGTGATATTTGAGCAATTTATAGTTAGCACAAGATCCCATTTTTCATTCTAGAACAAAGTATATTGAGGTATGTTATCACTTCATCAGACTAAAGGTATTGGAAGGTGATGTTGATCTTGTTTATGTGAGGACAAATGAGCAGGTTGTTGATATTTTCATTAAAACACTTGGAGAAAAGAAGTTCAAGAAGCTTTTGAAGATGCTAAGATTGCAAGATATGAAATTAAACTTGAGGGGGAAATGAACAAAAACATATGTTTTTTGAGCCTCTAGGTTTGAGAACAAATGGCATGAAAACAAAGTACGTAGATTAAAGAAGACATTTTATGTATTAAAGCAAGCATGGCATGCTAGATACGGAAACATAAAGGCCTACATATGAACATGGATTTAAAAATATTCCAATTCAGATGACCTCGTAACTGAAGGAGATGGGTGATTTACCTGTAACTATTATTTCTTCATGGATGAAATACTCAATGTTCGCATGAAGATGTATATTTTTTTATTTTTAAGGATAATTTTTCAATCCTTTCTTTTAAGGTCCAATCTAGGCATCTACATCATTATTTAGGTATTCAACATATGCAAGCTCATGGAGGCAATGATTTGTGTCAAGAAAAATACACTCGTACGTAATGCAATATTTGGAGTTGAAGATTTTAAATCCATTGTTAGCTCCATGGACATTGTTTGCGATTTGGTCTTCATGATGCCAGAGATGCATTTGATGATAGTCCCTTTTAGCAAGCTATTGATTGTAGTACTCATGCGTGCATCACTTGGCATTATATTCATTTTTCTATCTTCCATATGAGTAGATTTATGCATAGCCTAGGTGTTGAGCATCGATAAGTGATTAATCATATATTGTTTTTCTACCTATCCAATACCTGGTAGAATGGGTTGTTTTATGCCAAGAATGATTAGTACTTCTAAATATACATATTTTCTTTTACTAAGATTGGATCACCTATAATTATGATACTCATATATCCATAAGTGGTTTTTTTTTTCTCCATTCACGGTAGCTTATAAATATCTTGTTTGATAATGAGGAACCCTATTGTCACCACTTCTAACTCTATGGATCTTTATAAGAACATTAATATGGACACTTCTAGCTCTAATGATGAGTGAAATAGCTAGCTCTCTAGCCATGGTTGACCATTTGTAGCTCAAATGTGTTGGAGATAGACGTCTTCGGAAGCACGCGAACAGCACAAGGAAGAAGAAGAAGCTTGGAGCACAAACACACAATACTGAGTGTATTACTAGAGAATGTACAAAGATAAGTAGCCCATTAGAGCAATAGGCGTATATACAAGCCGGGGGAAAAAAACCTCCTAAAGAGGGGAAAAAGTGCCCCGGCGATCCTAGTGTGTTCACACACATCACTACCTAAATATATAAACAAATCCCCCCTAGGAGTGATGCGGTGAACAAGGAGCTAGCACTCATGTATAAGGAAGTGCCAAGCTATGTGGAAATCACTCCACAAAAGGAAGTAAGCCCAAAGCTTTGCGGAAAGCTTCAAACTTCTCCCTAGGCAGAGACTTCGTGAAAAGGTATGCAATGTTCTCCTGCGTGGGCACATATGCCAAGCTGATCTCCCCAGTAGAGAACCTCTCCCTGACATAGTGATAATGCACCTCAATGTGCTTAGTGCGAGCATGGAACACAGGGTTCCTTGCAACTGCCAATGCGCTCTGACTGTCAGTGAAGATGGTGGTGGCAGAAGACTAGCCAACACCCAAATCAGCCATAAGGCGTCTGAGCCACACACACTCAACAGTCGCTGTGAAAGCTACCCTATACTCAGCCTCACATGAGTACCACTCAAGTGGCGAAAGATGCGCTTAACCGCCTTCCAATGCGTGACTCCTGGGCAATGCATAAACCTGCTCATCTGTGAGACAGCAAACTGAATATCTGGCCGAGTAATGCATAAGTAAATCAAGCATCCAACAGCCTGCTGATAGAGAACAGCATGAAATGCATCTCCATCATCATGAAGACTCAATAGTAAACCTGTCTCCATAGGAGTGGCAATAGGCTTACAGTCTTCAAGGCCAAAACGCTACAATAATGTGTCAATATATTTCGTTTGACACAAAGCCATTCCACCATCAACTTGCATAAACTGAATGCCCAAATAGTGATGCAAATGCCCCAAATCAGACATCTCAAATGAGGCATGCAAATCAGCCTTGAAATCAGCAATATGCTTCTCAATAGGACCAGTGAGCAGCATGTCATCAACATAGACAACAATGATCAGAAGCACATCATTAGCACGTTTAACATATAAGGTGCTTTCAGTTGGACTGTGCTCAAAACCATGTACAATCAGATAGGCATGTATCTTCTCATACCAAGCACGTGGTGCTTGCTTTAAACCATATAATGCCTTCTTTAACCTGCAAACTTGGTTTTCATGCCCTTTCTGCACAAAGCCACGGGGCTGAAAAACATACACTTCTTCATGCAAGTCACCATTCAGAAATGTTTTTTTAATGTCCAACTGATGTACATTCCAACCATGATGGGCTGCAAGTGCACAAATGCTTCGAACAGTAGTCATACGGCATGTAGGTGCAAAGGTCTCATCAAAATCAATGCCTCTTTCCTGTGCATAACCCTTTGCAACAAACCTAGCCTTATACCTCTCAACTGTACCATCAGGTTTACGCTTCAGCTTGTATACCCACTTAGTGCCAATGGCCTTCTTGCCACGAGGCAAGTCACATAAAGACCATGTACCATTCTTCATTATAGCATCATATTCAGATTGCATAGCAGCCATCCAATTTTCTGAATTTTGTGCTTCATCAAAAGAAACAAGCTCATTCTCATCACAGAGACTAGATGCAGCCATAGCATAGCAATCTGATGCAAAGGAGGCACTATGAGAGCCTGAACGAGTACGATATGACAAAGGTGCATCTAATTTTCTGTCACGCAAAGTCTGCACCAGCCATTTTGGCATAGTTTTTGCCTGTTCAATATCAGCTCTCTCATCAACAAGTGCATCTTGTAAATCTGAATCAGAAATGGAATGATCTGCATCATCATATGAAACCTGCAAAGGCTGAGAAGTATCCTCATTAGGACCAGCACTAGCTTGTCCACCTGTAAAAAGAGGCATCAAAGTATCATACATGTCTTTGGAGCTAACAGATGTCTCCTTAGTACATGAAAGCAATGGCTGAATAGCATCTTCCACAAAGACAACATCACGGCTAACCAAAATGCGTTTAGTTTGTGGATGATACAGACGATAGCCTTTACTTTCAGAACTGTACCCAACAAAAATACATTTTACTACCTTATCATCCAATTTTTTGCGATGTTGTTCAGGCACTAATGCATATGCCAAACAACCAAAAACACGCAGATGAGCAACAGATGGCTTGCGGTCATGCCAAGACTCATATGGAGTGATAGACTGCAACGCTTTAGTGGGACACCTGTTCAGTACATATGCTGCACACATGACAGCCTCAAGCCAGAAACTATATGGTAAAGCCTGACTTTTGACCATGCACCTCGCCATCTCCATGAGTGACCTGTTCTTTCGTTCAGCAACTCCATTCTGTTGAGGTGTATACGTCGCTGTACACTGGTGTTTTATCCCACGTTCAGCCAGAAATGCATTAAAATCTGAAGACATATATTCCCCCCCTCGATTAGAACAGAGGGTGCCCATTTTACATGCTGACAGATTTTCAGCCAAAACCAAAAACTGTTTGAAGCACATGAACACTTCGGACTTTGCTTTGAGTGGATATACCTATGCATGCCTGGAAAAATCATCAATGAAAGTCACGAAGTAAAGGTAATTTCCAAAAGAGGGTGTCTGCATAGGACCACAGACATCACTATGTACAAGCTGCAATTTCTACGTAGCCCGAACTGAACCATCTTTTGGAAAGGAAGAACGCTGCATTCTGCCCAAAATACAGCCTTCACAAACATGTTTTCCAGGTGCCTCAAGTTTGGGCAAAGAGGACACCATTTTAGATTTCTGCAGGCGTAACAAACTAGAAAAATTCAGATGACCAAAGCGTGCATGCTAAAGCTTTGCATCTGACATAGTCTGAGAATCATGAACTGCACATGTCGAATCATTCAGAGATCTTTCATAGTCTATGAGCTTATACAGCCCACGACATAAAATGCCAGAAGCAATAATCACATCGCCATTTGAGAGATCATGGACTATACACTTGTCATCAACGAATTTCACAACCAAGCCAATCTTGGCTAATGCAGAAAGTGATTACAGGTTCTTTTTGATCCCTGGCACAAATAAAGCATCTGACAAAGTGAAAGAACTACCATCAGTAGTAGTAAGAATGATCTTACCAACTCCCATAACATGATAGGAGGAGTTATTGGCGCATGTGACAGTATTCCCTGTAGGGGCAGGCTCGAGTGAAGAGAAGAAACTGCGCTGCGAGGTAATATGTTTGGTCGCCCCACTATCAAAGTACCAAACATCTGAGTCTACTATAGACATGCACTGATCATGAGAAGATGGGTCAAAACTACAGACAGTAGTAAACGCCCATTCTTCTTCCTGCACAAGATTTGCAGACTCTGTTTTTGGTGTAGAGGCCTCTGCAACAACCATTCCAGCCTCTTTCTTCTTTGCCTCTTTAGCAGCCAGTTTTGAACAGTTCTTTATGATATGATCATTTCCTTTACAGTACTCGCAAAACAATTTCTGCTTTTCTGATTTCTTCTCATCTTTATCCTGGTTCTTTGATTGTGCAGCATTTGTAGATTTCTGCTTACTAGTAGAAGAGCTCCATTTTCCTTTGCCCTTCTGACTAGCCAGGAAAGCTTGATCTGCAACACGCATAATGGACCTGTTCTGCCTGGACTGATCTTCCTGCAACAGAACAGAGACTATCTCCTCAAATGACAAGGCATTTGGATTGCCTTTCATCATCAACCAAAGAGTAGAAGCAAAACTCTGATATGAATCAGGAAGACCATTCAGAACGGTCTGCACAAGTGAGCTATCTGGTATAACCTCATCAGCAGAAATCAACTGTTCCTTCAAATCTTTGATCTTCGTTAGGAAACTGTCCATAGAATCACCTTCATTCATGTGCTCACTCTCCAACTGTTTTTGGAGGTAAGCAACATGAGCCTCATTCCTAGCCTGGTACAAAGTGGTAAGTGTATCCCAAGCATCCTTTGCTGTTCTGCAAGAGCGAATGTGAGGAATAATGGCACGTTTGATAGACAAAGCTATCAATGCATGTGCCTGGGCATCTGTGCCATCCCAGCGAATCTGCTCTGCAGTAGATGCAACAGAAACAGCAGCACGAACAGGAATCTACGGAATATCATCTTCAACACCATCTTCATTAGCTCCAACACCTGTATTTGCAGTACCTATCGTTACAGGTGTAACAGGACGTCTTTCTACACCCTGCACAATGTTCCACAATCCTTTTGCAACCAGTACATGTCGCATCATATAAGCCCATAATGGGTAGTTGGTACCATCCAACTTATCCTCAACAGCCAATATACGGAATACATCACTGCTTTCAGCCATGGCCGGTGATTAAAATACCTTGATGCAGAAAATTGACTGTATCTCAAAAATTTGAATAGAACTGCCCAGAGGAGTTCTGCTAGACCTGTAGCAGACTTCGAGACGCTTAAACCGGCGAACAGAAACTGGTATACACCTTTGGCATAAAAGGACGAAATAGCCTGCACAAGCGCTGCGATAATGCGTTCGGAGGCTGAAACGAGCTCAGATCGCGATTTCGGCACCACAAAGCGAAGCCGTTTTGATCTCGGAAACACCCTGAGTATGCTCACCAAATTTCGTGCGAATCTGAGACTGCAAACGGAGGAGTGTCGACGGCGCCCTAGAAGAAGCGACAACCTGCTCTGATACCAATTGTTGGAGATAGACGTCTGTGGAAGCACGCGAACAACACAAGGAAGAAGAAGAAGCTTGGAGCACAAACACACAATACTGAATGTATTACTAGAGAATGTACAAAGATAAGTAGCCCATTAGGGCAATAGGCGTATATACAAGCCGGGGGAAAAAAACCTCCTAAAGAGGGAAAAAAGTGCCCCGGCGGTCCTAGTGTGTTCACACACATCACTACCTAAATATATCAACAAAATGCCTTCTAAATATCTTGGGAGTTGTTTAAACCTCTCTTACGACCATCTAGATTAAAAAAAAGCACACTATAGCTTTAAGGCCTACTGTTCCATGCATGCACTATATACATTGAGATGAATTAAAATTAAATCAAATTGAGACTCTCTCTTGGCGACGTGTGTTTGGGATACATATCATTAGACAATAATCTTGTAGATCTTTGTAGAAAGGATTTGTCTCCTAGGATTTTTGGATCTTTTGATGAAGCATTTGGCTTACTATTGTTTATGGATTGATCTAAGTCCATAGTTATTTTTCAAGATTTTGATAAAGTTTCGGACTTAATCTCCTTGATGAATTGATTTAAGTCCATTTTTATTTTGAGTTCTTTGTAGATGAGTTTCAACTTCTCACTAGACTTCTAAAGAGGATTTGCTATGATAATTTGATGGTGATGTGTGTTAACACAAATAGGACTATTCAGATACTTCTTTTCTACTCTATATCAAGATTTATGCCATTGGATGATCTCTATTTAAACATAACATTTGGAGATTAGAACCTCCCCTTATACATTATGAGTATGATACTCACATGAGTGCCACGTGGCACTCATATGAGAAGCTTAGAATATTTCCCATTCTGAGGATTAATTAGAGAGAGAGAGACAGAAGAATAAGATCCATGCAGCTGGGCAAAAAGTTATCTTTTCGAGCTCCATGTTTATGAGGTTCTCGGGTTGACGTCTATACCTGAGTATCTTGGGAAATGTGTAGAGAGCCCCTCAAACGTGAGGGGAGTCATAGGAGACAATTTAACACTAGTATCGGAGCAGGATAGCATGCACATCAAGGCATCAACATGCCCATGAAGGAGTTAATAACCCACAAAGGTGGTCAACAACCGGTGCACACAAGGAACTGAGAGGCTACAACTCACGAATGAGCTTTTATCCTATTCCCCTCCTCTTGGATGAAGGAGAGTAGCTTATGCTCTACCTTAAACGCACCCATATGTGGGATTCTGATCCTCCATCGAGGCCTGTGAGGGAGTTTGTGGAGAGGACCAAGTGAAGAATGAGGAGGTAAAAACTAAGTTTACTTTTTTGAATTTTTCTTGAATTTAGGGGAAAACAATATATCAATTGGATCAACATTTTAGCGAGATAATGGTGCACACATGTATTATGGGTTATTGATATGGGCTATCGGTCGTTAGCTTGTTCAGAAAGGCACTACTCCTTGAAGATTTGCTTTCCCATAGTCTAGTCATGACATACCCAGATTCTCCACATCATAGCTTCCTCATATAATATCAAATTTCAGAAATTCTTATCACGTTACGAAGCTACACTTCTTAAGCTTCATTAGAGACCATCGGTGTTGGATTTGGACAAGATTTGGTCAGCCAAAATCTTTTTGCAATGCTTAAGTGGGAACTAGGCAGCCACTTTCGGGCCTAGTTTTTTCATCATCCGGTGTCCAAGTTCACTTTTTTCACTTGGGATAGCTTTACATCTTTGAAGTACAGGTGGAGGATACATTTCTTGGACTCGCCAAGATTTTCAAATGTAAAAATTGCTTCAGTTTCACTCAGTTAGCCCGGTTGGTGCTTTTGCTACATGGTTTTGGCATTGTTCTTGTCCGTTTTTGGTGATTAGCACCTCCCCGGACCAATCGGACGTTTCCAATTTTTGTTTGGGCCAGGAGAGAATTTAAAATCTAGGACTTCAAGCTTCAAATATCACTTGGATTTTGCTTTTGGAGCTTGATTTTGTACTAGGGAAGTGCTCTTGTGATATATTTCTCTTCTTCTTGCATATTCAAGGTTTACTTCCACTCATTCTCACATACTCTAGTTTGCAAATGTAGGAAGGGAAGTGAAACATTGAATATAAAGGGAAACAAATAAAAGAACACACTTCTCCATCTAAAGAGCAACTAGAGGATCCTGATTCTAGAATAGAAGAATGTAGAAATGGGGCAGGAAGTAGAGGAAAACCTAGAAGAGA
Source organism: Ceratopteris richardii (assembly GCA_020310875.1). Classification (NCBI taxonomy): domain Eukaryota; kingdom Viridiplantae; phylum Streptophyta; class Polypodiopsida; order Polypodiales; family Pteridaceae; genus Ceratopteris; species Ceratopteris richardii. The sequence goes on from CM035429.1 coordinate 146,921,275, forward strand.
AAGAGCCTCAACAAGAAGAATATACATATGAGGAACTTTTGGATGAGTTTGTTACTCATGACCAATTTGTAAACTTGAAAGAACAGACCCTGAAATTAGAGAGAGATCTAAGTGGCATTACATCTCTCATTCTGCAACTAAAGTCTCAAATGATCTCACTTGAGACTCACGTCACTTCTTTCCTAGCTAGGAAGGAAAGAGAAACCCCTACTCTTCCTCTAGAGATGACTAGGATAAATATTTCTCTTTCTAGTAAGCACAAAGGAGAGAGCTCAAGGGAAGCTCCCCTCCTAAAAGAATTAAAGCCACCTACCTTTATGGGCGATGACCGAGATAGAGACAAGGATGTAATCTACACTTTTTTACAAAAGTAGCATGATTTGCATCAACTAAAGGGAACCCCAGTGGAGTACCGTGTGCTAGAGGCAAGTCTCTTTCTTGGCCCACAAGCTTATAAGTGGTGGATGAGTCTCAAGGAGGTGAACTTGATCCCTACAGATTGGACTCAGTTTGAGACTCTTTTTCTAAAAGAGTTTCTTCCTGAGAATGAGGAGAGGAATTGGGATGAGTTGGATAGGATTACCCAGAGAGGTAGGCCTCTTATAGTCTACATATGCCATTATAGAGAGACCATTTTGAAACTTAAGGGCTTAGATGATTTCTAGAAAACCAGAGGGTTTGTTAGAGGCTTAGATAAAGCCATTAACAGAGAAGTGAGAAGGAATGCAACTAAGACATTTGAGGAGGCAATCAAGTCTGCACAGACTTATGAGGACTATAACCGTCCTCAATACCCTCCTATGGAGACAGATCCACCCCGCAAGCCTCTTAGCACGACTAAGTTCAAGAAGAAGTTGGCATTTGGGAAATTTTGTTTTTTTTTTAACAAAGATCACAAGGACCTAGGTTACCTACAGATCAGTTTGAGAGGGCCAAAAGAGAGAACCTATGCTTTAGGTGTTTGTTTCCTAGCCATTCATAGTGGAACTGTCCACTCAAGAAGGGGGAAGAAAAGAAGAGAGGACCAGAGACTAGTACGGCCCCCGAAAAGGGCAGAAAGGTGGTCCACCTAGTGCAGACCGTTCCTATTCATGACACCTCTAGCTGCAAGGGTGTGGAGGTGATGCACGAGGATATAGAGCACACCCTGTTGTTTGACTTAGTCATTGTGGTCACCGTAGTTTGGACCACATGACTTAGTTAAACTTCATGGTAGTGTATACCGGACCAAGGTGCGGTTCATGATAGATGACTCTACCACTCATAATTTTATAAACTATGCTCTGGTCAAGAAATTGAAGATTCCCTAGTAGCCTTGTGTACATAAATGCATAGTATCTATGATGCAAGGGGAAGACAAGAGGATATGGGGTACTATGTATCCATTTTGGAAGTCAAGATGCAGGATTACATAGATCATATGGACTTCCAAATTATGAATATGGAGAGGACATACCTTGTGTTAGCAAGAGAGTGGCTATGGGGGTTGGGAGACACACTAAAACGTAGCTATCAAAACAACACACTTAAATTTGAAAAGAACGGTAGTAAAGTTTGTATTCGAGGAGAGAGAAAGATGTACCTAGAACACCTCTCATTTCATCCTTAGATTTGTATAGTCTTTGTTATTCTCAGCATGTAGAGGACATGTTTTTATTGTATAGTCATGATATTGAGCATTGTACAGACAGTTCATTTGATGTATATTTTCATGCTAGCAATGTAAATATGAACTAGACTTTTATTATTCTTTCTTGCAAGAGTGTGTGGTTAAGGGTATTAAGGATCTTATGATTGAGTATAGAGATATTTTTCTCACTGACTTAGAGGGCTACCACTTGAGAGAGGGGACATTGACCATGCCATTGAGGTAGTTACTAACACTAACCCTATTTGTAGACCACCTTATAGGCTTAGTGTTTCGCAGCATGAGGAGGTTGAGAGGAGATTGCAGGATTATATAGATAAGGGCTTAATTAAACCTAGTAACTGACTACGGGCATCGCCAATGCTCCTAGTTAAAAAGAAAGATGGCTCTATGAGGCTATGTATAGACTATAGAGCAGTTAATAACGTAACTATCAAAAGTAGATTTCCAATGCCTAGATTGGAAGATATATTTGATCAGTTACATCAAGCTAGGTATTTTAGAAAGCTTGACCTTAGATCAGGATATCATCAGATTAGGATTAGGTTGAGGATGTCCCTAAGACTACATTTAGGACTAGATATGGGCAGCATAAGTTTTTTGTGATGCCTTTTGGTCTCACCAATGCTCCTTCCACTTTCATGAAGCTCATGAATAGTGTTTCATGGCCTTATCTAGCACACTTTGTAGTAGAAGTTTTGGATGACATTCTAATCTATAGTGCATTAGAAGAGGAGCACTTGGAACACTTAAGAAAAGTATTTCAAGTCCTACGAGAAAATTCACTCTTTACAAAGGAGTCAAAGTGTTCATTTTTCAAAATAGAGGTTACATACCTTGGGCATATAGTCTCCCTGGATGGAATCTAGATGGATCATGAAAACGTAAGGGCTATTATGGAATGGCCACATCCAAGGAACCTCAAAGAGCTACAGATCTTCCTAGGTTTATCAGGTTTCTATCGAATATTCATTAAGAACGATGCCGAAATTGTTGTCCGGATAACGGAATAGCTTAAAGGGAAAGGGAAAGCCTTTCATTGGGGGCAGGAATAGAAGCAAAGTATGGAGAACTTGAAAGTAGCAATTCCTACAGCTCCACTTTTATATACAACAGATCCCAACAAACCTTTTGTGGTTGAGACTGATGTGAGTGACTTTGGCGCTATAGGAGCAGTTTTAGTTCAGGATGGTCGACTAGTAGCTTTTGAGAGCAAGAAACTAGAACCGGCTCAAAAGAGTTACTCTGTCTATGAGAAGGAGTTTTATGCAATTGTCCATGCTTTGAGGAAGTGGCATCATTATTTAGATGGTGCCAAAGTCACGATAGTGTTTGATCAAGAGAGCATCAAGTGGCTCTCTAATCAAACAGACCTTAAAGGTCAGAAGGCCCGATGGGCAGAGACCCGTCATGAGTTTGATTATGAGGTTAGGGATACGAAGGGAAATTTTAATGTAGTGGCTGATTCACTTAGTCGTATGCCTATGCTCAATGGACTAAGTTTTACTCAGATCAGTAGTGAGCTTCTTGAGTCCATTAGAGTGAAATGTAGGCTTGATACTGCATATTCCAAGATTTGGGAACCCATAGAGAATGGAGATCATGATATACAGGTTTCTAGTAAGGATGGAGTATCGACGGGTACTCAAGAAGGATTCAAGTGGAACAATTACATTGTCCATGATGGATATCTATTATATAACAGAAAGGTGTGTGTCCCTAGAGATCTTGAGATGAGATGGCATATTTTGTATGAGTATCATGACACACCTAGTGCGGGACACCTAGGAGCTAACAAGACTTATGATCTTGTTAAGAGGAAGTTTTATTGGCCTTGACTTCATAAGGACGTCCTAGAGTGTGTGCTTAAGTGCACCAAATGCCACGCCAATAAAGCTAAGAGATTGAGAATTGGAGGAATACTCCACCCATTGGATATTCCTAATGGGAAGTGGGAGAGTATCTCCATGGAAATTTGTAGTCGGATTACCTAAGACACAGAGAGGGCACGACTCGTTCTGGGTAATTGTGGATAGGCTAACCAAAATGGCTAGGTTTATTTCGACACATACTACAGTGAAGACACCAAAGTTGGCTAGGCTCTCTATAGAGAATCTATACCGATTATATGGTCTTCCTTTAGACATAGTTTCTGATTGGGATAGGAAGTTTACTTGCCACTTTTGGAGAGTGGTCTTCAAAAGGTTGGACAGGAAACTTAGCATGAGTATGGCCAAGTGTCCACAGTCAGATGGGCAAACAGAGAGGGTTAACCAAATCCTAGAAGATATGCTTCGAGCATATGTGAATGAAAGGAAAATTGATTGGGAAGAGTACTTACCTATAGTAGAGTTTGCATATAATAGTGCCAAGCACTCTTCCACTAGACATAGTCCATTTATGCTTATGTATGGGTTTCAGCCAAGAGCTCTTTATGTAGTAGGATTGGAGAATGAAAAGGTTCAAGCTATAAAGGACTTCTTAGAAGAGATGAACGATATGCTTAGGCTTGCTAAGGACAACATTAGGAGAGCTCGTGATAGGGTTAGAGCCTATGCTGACCCTCAAAGGAGAGACATCAACTTTGAGGGAGGAGAGAAGGTCTATCTTAGAGTTCCATCTAGGTCTGAAACAATGAAGACGGGACCTTGTCCAAAACTATCTCCCAGATATTGTGGACCTTTCCAAATCCTTAAGAGAATAGGAAAGATGGATTACCATCTCCAACTTCCAGATAATAGTCAAATCCATCCAGTTTTTCATGTTAGCTAGCTTTAAAAAAGGCTGGGTGAATCTGACACCCTCATTCCAGATAGTGAGGTAGTAGAGCCTATTTCGGTTCAATCTATTCCACACGCGCCTGAGAGCATACTATGCACTCGAGAGAAATGAACTAGAAGTCACTTATGTAAAGAGTATCTAGTAAAGTGGAAAGATAGTTCAGAAGATAGTGCCACATGGGAGCGGGATAGCACCCTTTAGAGACGGTTTCCCAGTTTTAGATTACCTCCCCAAGGGTCTTCTTAAGGGGAAGGATACGGGGAAACAACACGGAGATATGACCATGCACATGAAGTACATGGGTATATAGTGGGAGTGGTAGTTCTCTTATTTTTCTCTTTCGGTCAAGCCTTCGAATACCATTTTTGAGGACAAAAATGGAACTAAGGGGAAGGAAATGTCATATGGAGTATCATATTTGAGTACTAAATTAGAGGTGAGAACCTCCCCTTATACATTATGAGTATGATACTCACATGAGTGCCAAGTGGCACTCATATGAGAAGCTTAGAATATTTCCCATTATGGGGATTAATGAGAGAGAGAGAGACAAGAATAGGATCCATACAGTTGGGCGGAATGATATCTTTTCCAGCTCCGTGTTTATGAGGTTCTGGGGTCGGTGTCTGTACATGAGTAACTTGGGAAATGTGTAGAGAGCCTCCTGAAAAGTGAGGGGAGTCATTGGAGACAACTTAACAATGTGGATTCCAATTAAAAAAAATAAAAATCTTATTGATTTTTAGAAGGAGATCTTTCACTATATTAAAGCATAAATTGAATATTGAACTATTCTACAATCATGATATTTGAATTTGCATATGTAATATAAATACGCTTAGAGTTTGTTCATCGATCCTTTTATCATCTAGTTGTGGAATCAAGAAAGGTTATCTATCAAACCATTATCACAACCACAAAACTTCGATTTTATTCTCCTCGTTAATATTTACGTATCATTGGATATATTGATACTTATAGCTAAGAACAAGGATGGAACAAGGATGGAACCAAGGGTTCATTCCGATATATTTTTATACTAAGCACGAAGGAGAGCTTGAAATCAACATGAAGAAACCCGCAACTTGTCTTTCATCCAAATAAGATGACTATAGATGTTTGGTAATGGACACGTCTCTAATAATGGGTCTTTGTGGGCTACTTAAGAACTTGAAAGCATAAGAACATGAGTTTCCTCTCTATCGTGACAACATTTCAAGAATCTATCGAAGTGTCAATCAATTGTTTCATGCTAGGGTCAAGCATATAGTAGTTTGTTACTAATTCCTTAGACATAAAGTGATCGAAAAAGAACTTAATCTAAGGTTTAAAGACAAACAATTATACATTTGAGATATGATGAATAAATTTCTTGAGGATAAAATGCTTAGAGAATTGAAGGAAAGAATCAACTTGAAGGATGTAAAATGAAGGCATGAAGAAACGGGATTGAAACTAGTCTAGGTAGGGGGGATGTTGGAAAAGCGAAACAGAGTTACAAGCTCTAGGTGTGCAAACCAAGTCCCAAATATCATTCTCACATTAATTTGATAATAAAAAAAGAGTATTTCGACAACTTTGAGCCACCATAATCCAATATTTGAATTTAAGGGAAACCAGTAAGATAATAAATCGAACAACTTGTTGATGTGATTGGATCTGGTTCTATCAAATTCATGTGATCATGATTGCATTAGGCCTCTGCGTTTTTATTGAGTATTTGGTTTTTGAAAGAGAGGTAGATTGCATGAAGCAGTAAGAAGGAAATAAAGTTGGTTTTATTGAGTAATTGGTTTTAGAAATAGAGTTGTTAAAGACCAACCCCTGGTGAAGCCCAATATATTCTACTTATTCGTACATATTGTGTGATTAATTCCAATCTTGTGTGATTTGAACTCATTGAGATAAAAGAACGATTCCGGATGACTCACATCATGATTCATGGAGTTGATTGAAAAAAGCTTCGATTCATGGAGTTGATGCATGGAGTGAAAATTATTAATGATTCATGGAGTTGAATGAAAAAAGCTTCGATTACTTTCACCACATCATTGAGCAATACATATGACTAGGCTTTCGAAAAGGCTAAGAAGAGAAGAAGGCGGCTTCGTGAACGGATTACTCTTTTGGATCATAATTTACAAGATTTAAATCGGTTTATTTTGCATGTCACTGGAATACAGTGACAATGGATGGCGGATTCGTCTGCCTTTGAGAACTTCTGAAGTCATATCTTAGAGGAGGAACAATCCACAATGCCTTCGTCATTCTGAAGAACGAGATGGCAGTCTGTAATATCCGGCAAGCAACTGTAGAGAACACAACAATTCGAGTACGCAGGAAGCTTCTGATCCCCACAAATCACGTAATCTGTGTCGTAATAAACGAGTGGACATATGGCACCGTTGCACGCTGCAGTTCACATAAGAAAACAAACTCAGAACTTTTATCCATGGGGATATGAAATGATATATACTCTCTGCATTTCTATCTAGATTCAAGTATGCGGAATCATATACGAACGAGAGAGAGAGAGAGAGAGAGAGAGAGAGAGAGAGAGAGAGAGAGAGAGAGAGAGAGAGAGAAAGAGAGATCATACGTTGCGCAATTATGTCCGCCACTTCCTTTCTCGCTGCAGACTGAAGAAACGGAGATCCGATTCTATGTGCTGTCGCTGCGAGGCCAAGTTCAAATGATTCACAGCGGAAAATAAGCTTTTAGTAATAATGCAGAAGATGGAAAGTTCTACAGATGGCAGACATCAGAGTACATAGGACAAAAGCTTCGACATCAGCAATCGTTTGAATGGAAGAAACCAGCAACGATCGCACAAAATAATCACAGACTGCTTTCAATTTCAGAGAGAAGAGCTCTGAGACTTACTTTGTTCTTGAAGCAAGCACACCATAAGAAGAATCATCAGGAGGCTTTTCGCCAGCAGAAGCATTCTCGCCATAGTCTGCAAGAGAGAGAGAGAGAGAGAGAGAAGATCGTGAGTTATATAAAAACTATATCCAGTGTTCTTGTGGATTTATAGTCCACAACCATCCATTATAGTCCAGCCACGCACGTCTTCGACTTTGGGACTTACAATTGTGGACCGGCTTTTCATCATCATGTTCATCATCTTTTTCCCGATGTATTGTTGGAAGAGAGAAAAATTTCTGCGTAGAGTTTCGCAAGCGCACGTTTCCGTCCACAATAGAGCAGTTTTACAGTCCTGCGCGTTTCAGAGTCTTTCTTATAGCAGAAACTTGTCTACCTTATCATGGATACAAGAAATCATCATAGTTTGCAACTCTAGCTACCGTAGAAATGCAGAAATCATCATAGGTCCATGACACAAGCAATGACGCAAGGTCTCATCTCATCTTACATATACGACTTGCTACGTCAGATGGCCTCTTTGTCTCGCAGTCCTCTCTCTATCCCACCTGTCAGATTGCTACATAGCTTATGCGCATGTCGAGAAACGTCGTCTTCCCAGAAAGGAGACCAAAGAAGAAGATGCACACAGACTTAGCCAAAGCCTTGTATCTGATTCAGACACAGAAGAACATGCACACAGACTTGGCCAAAGCGCACATAATTCTGATTCAGACACAGAAGCGCACATAAAGACAACTTCGTGCCATCGGTATTTGCGGGATGGAAACATCAGAGTCTTCCGTATGAAACATCAGAGTCGAACCACTTTCAAAACAGAATGCACTTTAAGGCATAACAGTCTCATTTTTGTTGGAAGGAGTTCAGTACACGACAAAAGTCATGGTGTATTGACATGATTCAAGCGAAATTCTTAAAAATCACTCAACATGAATAAGATTGGCCTATTTTGAAATGAATTCGGCTAAATAATAACATTATACTGAATCATACCATAAAAGTTTGAGTTTTCGTTTGGTCTTCTCCAACGAAAAACCCCCCTTGAAAGTGCTTCCAATAAAACGCCGAATTCTTGGCTCATCTGTTGATTGCGTTGAGGGGGATGACTATCATTGATTGCATTGAGAGGGATGAACAAGAAATCATGAATATAATCTCTTGTAGATATCAACTGATGGTCAAGGATTTCAATGGGGTCCCAAGATATCTCTTCTGATATTGCTATTGAAGTTCGTCTCCTAGAATGTATATTTTTCATCTATTTTTTATTCAAATAGTATAAAGGGTGAGCAAGGAGTTTGCACTCACATATAAGATAGTGCCAAGCTATACAGAACAAAAACAATGCACTAAAGAAAGTAAGCCCAAAGCTTTGCGAAAAGCTTCAAACAGAGACTAGATAGAGCCATTGCATAACAATATGATGTACATGAACAACTACAAGAGCCTTAACGAGTGTGATTGTGAATGTGCATCCAATTTGCTATCTCTCAAACTCTGCACTAGCCATTTAGGCATAGTTCTTGCCTCTTTTAAGTGACCCTTCTCATCAACACCTCTAATATGTAAATATGCAATAGATAGGGAACGATCTACATCATCATTTGAAACCTCTAAAGGTTGTGAAATTGCCTCATTTGGACCATCTATACATCTTCAACCTATTAAAAGAGGCCTCAAAGTTTCGTGCATATCCTTTGAGCTAGCGAATGTTTCCTTGGTACATGAAAGTAAGGGCTGAAGTGCATCTTCCTTAGAAAACAATATCATGGATAACCAAAATGCATTTAGTATGTGAATTGTAGAGCTAATAGCCTTTGTTCTAGAACTCTACCCAACAAAAATGTTGGAGATTTACTCACTAATTAGACATGAAGACCTCAAGATGTATGAAGATAAAGAAAGACGAAGAGAATCAGAAACAAAGCGTTCAGAAAAATCAAAGCCTTAGTGAAGGGACAAATTCATGCCTGTAATATACTGCGTAGAAACTTCCAGAATTACGAGTTTGTTGAAACCCGGATCAAAAATTGTATATAAGAGAGTTGAGAGATTGTTTTAAAAGAGAGAGACAAGGAATCGTGATATAGAAGACGCCAGAGATTGCATATATAGAGATGAATATTAGAACCTGAACTGCCAGGTATTCATCTGAGAGAGATGGTAAGGAATAACTACTCACAGTAGGAGAGTTTTCCATAGCTATGAGCAAAGTGAGGCCAAGCTATTTTTGTACACATCTTCTCTAATAGAAAACACATGTTCATGTGGAAAGATTTAAGTGCATTATTCTTATGTGAAGAAATCTAAGTGATTTCATGTTACTGTGAAAGTTAGTTAGCAGTTACAGTTTTCTCACTAAACATTTTCCGATAATTCTACAAGTTAGATCTCACAATATAGTGTAAAGTTTTTCATGAAAGATAGCTTATCTTGAAGTTATGAGTCTCTACTACAAACTGATCAAAAGAGTTTTGTGAAATGGGACATGTACACATGGTACTAGTGTGACTGTAAAGACATCCAGAAATGGTGAAGTTTTTTCTCAAACTTCAGATAGAGTTCATTTACTGAAGGAAGCTCAGGTATTACTTCCATACTTTATCAACAATCATTTGAAGTAACCATAAACAGATTTGAAGTTAATTCCAGTAAGATTTCGGTAAGATTACAGTGACAGTCCGGTAGCAGTCCGGTGAAGTTTCGATGCGATTTTCAGTGAGTTCAAAACATAGTTTTGATATAGTTAAGTTGTTGAAAGATTATGTAACAGTAAGCAAGCTCAGAATTGTAAAGTTTGAAATAAATCAAATCAGAATTGAAGTCTATAGGAAAGCGAAGCTATTTTGTAAATTAAATTCTTAGAATTTACTAACTATAGTAGTAAAGATTTCAGTTTGCTAAGCTGCTGATGATTATAGAGGTGTTCTAACATCACTTTAGCTTAGTTCTTGTTATGGTGCGGCGAGTTGTGCAACTAAGTTCAGCTTTCATCGCATCAACAAGTGGTATCAGAGCACAAAGGTTCTGAAGAACAGAAAAGTTTCTCAAGAGTAAACGAAAGTGAAGATACAAGAGAATTCGAAGAACTTTCACAGGAAAGGTGAAAGCTGAGATGATCAACAACAAACGGCATCAAGAAAGGTTCTGAAGTAATTCTCAAGGGTAAAGGTTTGTAAAAGGTAAAACCTTTTAACATTACACTCACCGAAAGTAACAGAAACAAGAAGATTATGGCAGATCATATCTCTATTGACAAATTGGACAGAGATAATTATCCGGCATGGGTAATGCACATGGAAGCCTTACTTATGAGTAAGGACTTAATGATATATGTGACAGGAGAAGAGAAGAAGCCGACTTTCAAAGACGACAGTCAACCAAAAAAAGAAGAGTTAGAAGCCTTGAATTTGTGGTAGAAGAAAGATGCAACGACAAGAGCTTATATCTACAATACCATTAGACATCATCTACTACCGCACATTAGAGGTCTGGAGAAAGCGGAAGACATACGGAGTGCATTGGAAGATCATTTCCAAAATACAACGAAAGCTAGGAAGGCTAGCTTATGGTCAGAGTTTACAACGTTCAAGAAAAAGCAAAGTCAAAGCATTAGTGATTATGTCACTAAGATGAAAGACTTGGCGGACAGTCTTGGATCTATTGATGAAGATATCGAAGATCACAGATTGATAGCACAAGTGCTTGCAGGACTGAGAGGAGATGAAAGGTGGAAACCTTTCGTACTCTCAACTGAACTTTCTTTAAATCATTTTGTACTAGATTTAAATCAGTTGCTTGGACTAATGTTAACGTTTGAGCAAGATTTGAAGACAGACGGCAATAAAGGACATAGTTCGGCTATGTATGCAAAGAATAAGAAGAAAGGTGATAAAGGTAAAGAAAAAGATGAAGAAGAGATGTCTACTCAAGCAAATTTTACAAGAGGAAGAGGTAACGTAAGAAGTAAAAGTAGAGGTAAAGGAAGAGGTAATCAGACTAACAACAAGAAGACTAGTTGGATCTGTGGATTAAGCAATCATTTGGCTCATGATTGCTGGCATAATTCTCAAGGATCAAGTCAGAATTAGAACAATAACAGTAGAGGCAGAAGCGGAAGATATCAAAGAGGAAGACAAGGCCAAAGAGGCGGATATGGTAGAGGTGGAGGAAGAAGTTGGGGACAAAATCAGTCTCACAACACTACCTACTACAACTATGCGAATGATATGCAGAATGACAGTCATACAACGTTGATGATGAACTCGATAAGTATGTCAGAGAATGAAGACCTCAAGGTATTCTATATTGACTCTTGTTGTTTAAATCATTTGTCAGGAAATATAGAATTGTTATCAAAACTTGAAGGAGGTATTTCAAATCATACAATACAAACAGGTGATAACACAAAACATAATGTAAGGTCAATTGGAAAAGTAAAGTGTAAGAATGGAGCTGGCCTACTAACAAATGTTTTGTATGTTCCAACAATCCTGAAGAATCTAACTAGTGTGAGTGAGATAGTAGAAAAAGGTTTTCAAGTCAGTTGGATATAGAGAATGCATTTTTAAATGGATATATATCAGATGAAGTTTACATGGAACAACCTGAAGGGTTTGTAAGTTCCAGTTACCCAGATCATATTTGCAGATTAAGAAGAGCTCTCTATGGATTGAATCAAGCTCCAAGAGCTTGGAATTACAGACTTGTGAAGTATCTCAATGACCTTGGATACCAAAGCTCAAAAGCAGATGTAAGTCTACTAATTAAGAGAACAGATGAAGGTATGATCTACATTTTTATTTATGTAGATGACATAATAATCACAAGAACCTCAGATGAAGGAATCAAGGAGGTAAAGAGATTGCTTGAAAAGGAGTTGAAGATCAGCAATCTAGGAAAGTTATCATATTTTCTTGGAATGGATGTTACATATACAGATCATGGTGTATATGTTTCGCAAGAAAGGTATCTCCTAAACTTACTGAAGAAGTTTAACATGGAGAATTGCAGAGAAGCTTCAACACCGCTTGAAGTCAATCATAAACTCAGCAAATATGGTGGTGCAGAGCTTAAAGAAATGAGGAAGTATGAGTCGTTAGTGGGAAGCTTAATTTATGCTACACTAACAAGACTTGATCTGAGTTATGCAGTGGGAGTTCTCTCACAGTTCATGCATTGTCCGAAGGATCAACATTGGGTTGCAGGACAAAGAGTTCTTAGATATATCAAAAGAACTATAAAGGAAGGATTATATTGTCCTTTTACGACAGATATAAAGCTGAGAGCATACAGTGACTCAGATTGGGTAGGAAGTCAAGATGACAGAAGGTCAACACATGGGTATATGATATACCTAGGAGATAAGCTTGTAAGCTGGTGTTCAAAGAAGCAACACACAGTGGCTTTATCGTCAACAGAAGCAGAATATAAAGGACCTGTGGAAGCAGCTAAAGAAGTGATATGGATGCAGACCTTGTTCAAAAGTATGGGTATTGATCAAGGTATACCTATCATACATGGAGATAATATGAGCTTGTTATATCTTGCAACAAATCCAGTATTTCATGCAAGAACAAAAAACATAGAGATTCAATATCATTTCTTGAGGGAAAAGGTAATGGAAAAAGAGATTGAAATAGTATACACATCTACAAAAGATCAGATTGCAGATATTCTGACAAAGATCTTGGACGGAGTAAAGACAAGCAGATTCAAAGAAATGGAAGGAATAAAAGAAAAGAAGAATATATGAAAGATTAGAAGAGGTCAATTAGTGATTGAGGGGGAGCTGTTGGAGATTCACTCACTAATTAGACATGAAGACCCAAAGATGTATGAAGATAAGGAAAGACGAAGAGAAGCAGAAACAACGCATTCAGAAAAATCAAAGCCTTAGTGAAGGGAAAAATTCACACCTGTAATATACGACATATAAACTTCCAGAATTACGAGTTTGCTGAAACTCGGATCAAAAATTGTATATAAGAGAGTTGAGAGAGTGTTTTAAAAGAGAGAGACAAGGAATAGTGATATAGAAGATGCCAGAGATTGCGTATATAGAGATGAATAATAGAACCTAAACTGTCGGGTATTCATCTGAGAGACATGGTAAGGAATAACTACTCAGAGTAGGAGAGTTTTCCATAGCTATGAGCAAAGTGAGGCCAAGCTATTTTTGTACACATCTTCTCTAATAGAAAACACATGGTCATGTGGAAAGATCTAATTGCATTATTCTTATGTGAAGAAATCTAAGTGATTTCATGTTACTGTGAAAGTTAGTTTACAGTTACAGTTTTCTCACTAAACATTTTTTGGTAATTGTACAAGTTAGATCTCACAGTACAGTGTAAAGTTTTTCATGAGAGATAGCTTATCTTGAAGCTATGAGTCTCTACTAAAAACTCATCAAAAGAGTTTTGTGAAACGGGACATGTACACATGGTACTAGTCTGACAGTAAAGACATCCAAAAATGGTGAAGTTTTTATCTCAAACTTCAGATAGAGTTCATTTACTCAAGGAAGCTTAGGTATTACTTCCTTACTTTATCAACAATCATTTGAAGTAACCATAAACAGATTTGAAGTTAATTCCGGTAAGATTTCGATAAGATTATGGTGACAGTTCGGTAGCACTCCGGTGAAGTCCCGGTGAGATTTTCAGTGAGTTCAAAACATAGTTTTGATATAGTTAAGTTTTTGAAAGATTATCTAACAGTAAGCAAGCTCAGAATTGTAAAGTTTGAAATAAATCAGATCAGAATTGAAGTCTGTAGGAAAGGCGAGGTTTTTCTGTAAAGTAAATTCTTAGAATTTACTAACTACAATAGTAAAGATTTCAGTTTGCTAAGCTATTGATGATTATAGAGGTGTTCTAACATCACTTTATCTTAGTTCTCATTATGGTGCGACGAGTTCCACAGCTAAGTTCAGCTTTCATCGCAGAACACCTCACTTTAGCTTAGTTCTTGTTATGGTGCGGCGAGTTCCGCAGCTAAGTTCAGCTTTCGTCGCATCAACAAAAAGTACATTTCACTACTTTATAATGCAATTCTCTGTGTTGTTGTTAAGGTACTGATGCATATGCATGACAACCAAAAATATGTAGAGTATCATAATGCCTAACATGAACCATACACCATGCTATTTCCATCAGAGTACTAGTAGTCCTTTTAGTAACTCCATTTATTGATGTGTATACGGGATTGCACACTGATGTTTTATCTTGTGCTCAACCAATCATGCATTTAACTTATAGGACATATACCCCCCCATGATGCGAATGGATGTTTCCCATTTTACATACGAAGGAATTTTCAGTTGTAACGACCATTCCTTTATAGTAGGTGAAACAAGAATGTTAACATGACCAAGATATTGAAGATCATCTTTATCAACACCATCTACATCACCTTCGATTGCTATATTTGAAGATATAGTACAAGAATTTTCAACACCCTAAAAACGTTTTCTACCAATAAATGAAACATCAAGTATGCCCAAAATGGATTATTGGTACTATCCAATGTATCCTCAATAATCAATATACAAATAACATCATTGCTTTCAGCCATCAGTGCATACTTTCAGGTGCTTGTAGCAGCAAACCAACCCTTTGTATACATGATTGCCACAAAAATATGAAATTTCTTGCATAATCATTGCAACAATATTGTTTATATATTTTGATCATTATATGTGTGAACACAATTAGGACCCTCGGGGCACTTTTTCCCTCTTTACAAGGTTTTTCCCATAGATTAAATATATGTCAAAAACCCTAATGAGTGAATTTTCATTGTACATTCACTTGGTAATACATATACTCTTGTGTGTTGTGTGATGAGCTTCTTCTTCTTCGGTTTGTTATTTGTGTGCTTCAGTAGACCTCAAATGCTTGCAAGTGGTATGAGAGGAGTCTCGGCTTCATGTAGGGCATCATTGACACCACTCTAGTCATAGTTTCATCAATAGGAGTAGGTTGAGTACAAGCAAGAGCAGCAATGATGCCGATCATCCAACATTGCAGGTATGACCACTGACCTTCATAGAAGGTAAACTTCATGTTACGAACTATGCCCTATGGAATTTTAAAATCACTTCTATCCATATTTCATATAAGTTATGAAGATAATGGCGAGTCATGATGTGGTCTTTAACAAAGAGTAGGCACATGTGATGGAGGAGGAAAAGAGAGCTTCCACTTTATCATTAAGCAAAGGAGCATTCCACTATGAACTTGGCCCTAGGGCTATCCCATGTACAAAAGAGAAGGAAACATCATCTTTAGATGATGAGTATGAAATTCACCATGTCATCACCCAAGTGGAAAATCTATTTACACGTTGGATTTGGCAACTCTCTGATTCCGCAAACCCTATCCCAAGTCACTAGAACATGTTGCATATGGATCGAGGAAATCATAGAGAATAGAAGATTGTAGACGGGCCAGTGTGGAGATTGTAAACATAGCCCTGATTTTTTAGCTTATTCAAGAACAAGCAAAGGAACCAACCAATATGGAAGAGGCACTCCATGATACTGATTAGAGGGCTGGCATGCAAACAGAATACAACAATATTATGAAAGAGGGAACCCGCGAGCTAGTGCATCGACCCCCTAAGTATAAAGTCGTTGGCATCAAGTGGGTGTGGAATCTAAAGTACAAGGTCTATGGTGCTTTGGAAAAGTACAATGAAATAAATGTTTCACATGTCTAATTACAAGCTAAAGGCATTGACTTTTGTGAATCATTTTCCTTGACTACTATCTCTGTAGCACTAGTTGTGGCTACACATAAACTATTGCCAACCTATCACATGGATGTAAAATCAATGTACATGAAGGAAGACCTCAAGGAGGAGGTAAATGTGTCTCACCCACTAGGGTTTGAGGCTTGTAGAGGAGGTACTAGGGTACCTACTTTTAACCAGAGTAAGTAATATGCACTTTTCAGTACTTCCCCTACTCAAGGGAGGTTCTCCTTAGGGAAGTATACCCTTTAATTTCTATGCGGAGGCACGATCGCAATAGTTGCATAGTATTGTAAATACTCAGAGAGAAGATTAACGACAAATGACTACAGTGAAGGACGAAATCATTCCTTAGTTTGAACAGATGATTACAATGTAGGCAAAAGAAATGTTGTAAAAAATTGATGCTCCAGGCTAACATGCCATTCTAAAACTAAACAGAATCAAAACAAGAGATCCATCCAATACAAACAATGAACAAAACTGGATGAAGACTGGAACTAATCAGTACAAAGATGTGAAGGCTTGCTCTAAGGAAATACCACTAAATCACATCGAAAGACAAAATCAAGCCACTCCTTCACACTACAGTGCTATTAGCCCTTCACTAGGAAGCCCACACTCTGTATCCTCACCACAGAGTGACTTTCTATAGTAGGCTTGTAGCCACAAAGTGCAATAGAGATGCCCGAGATAAGATACGTATATCCCCAATGTGTGCAAGTCCATTGCTTTTATAGGCTTCCATAGGCCAAGAGGGCCTTGCAGATTTCCCACGTTCACTGAATATGCGCCGATTGATTGCCCCAAAATTGGAGGGGTAGGTCAAATATGGTACTGGCCACCAGCTTTAAATTAGATTCTCAAAACTAGGCACTCAGGGCTCTGTCATCAGGAATGTTTGCCGGCAACACTCATTTATCGTTTTATCTTTACTGTCACTTTTGAATGCAAGGTGAGATCTCCTTCTTAATGGAACTAACCAAACAAATGACTTGGACTGGACATCTAGGTTCATTTATGAGCTCCCAAGCAAAGATCGTGGGATCCCCCTTACATGCCACCCGTAATAATGTAATGACCCTTAGAAGCACATCCTTCACAAAATTATTGTAATAGCTTTTGACCATCTGCCATGAAAGAAATCATCTTCTTAAGCTCCAACATCTTCTTTTGCCTATCTTACATATTGAGTGGTGGGAGGTGGTGGTGTGGGTGGTGTGGGGAGTCGTGGGAGGTGGCGGGTGGTGCAGGTGGTGTGGGTGGCGTGAGGAGTGGTGGGAGGTGGTGGGTGGTGTAGAGAGTGGTGGGAGGTGGTGGGTGGTGTGGGTGGTGTGGGGAGTGGTGGGAGGTGGTGCATGGTGTGGGTGGTGTGGGGAGTGGTGGGAGGTGGTGGGTGATGTGCGTGGTGTGGGGAGTTGTTGGACATGGTGGGTGGTGTGGGTGGTGTCGCGAGTGGTGGGAGGTGGTGAGTTGTGTGGGTGGTGTGGGTGGTGTGTGGAGGCCATGTAGAGTGGTGGGAGGTGGTGGGTGGTGTGGGTGGCGTGGGGAGTGGTGGGAGGTGGTGGGAGGTGGTGGGTGGTGTGGGTGGTGGTGGTAGGCTGTGGGAAGTGGTGGGAGGTGGTGGGTGGTGTGGGTGGTGGTGTGGCGAGTGGTGGGAGGTGGTGGGTGGTGTGGGTGGTGTGAGGAGTGGTGGGAGGTGGTAGGTGGTGTGGGTGGTGTGGGTGTGGGTGGTGTGGGAGGCGTGGGTCATGTGGGTGGTGTGGGTGGTGTGGCTCTGTAGGGGACTACGGGGGAAGAGAGAGGTGTGGGGGTGGCGGGTCTGGGGGGGGCTATAGGTGGGGAAGAGAGAGGTGTGGGGGTTGAAGGAGGAGGCACACGGGGGGAGTCGCTACGAGGGGTTGTGGTGGCTACGGGTGGGGAAGTGAGGGAGGTGCGGGGGGTGGGCTGCCGGAGGTGATGGGAAGGGGCTGCGAGTGGGGAAGTGAGGGAGTGGCAAGGAGAGAGAGTAAGAAGGAGGAGGCGTGCGGGGGGAGTGGCTACGAGGGGCTCGAGGGACTGCGGGGGGCTGCGGGTGGGGAAGTGAGGGGAGGCATGGGGGGTGGGCTCTGGGAGGTGGTGGGAGGGGGCTGCAGTTGGGGAACTGAGGGAGTGGCGGGGAAAGAGAGTAAGAAGGAGAAGGCACGTAGGGGAGCAGTTACGGGGGGGGATACGGGTGGGGGAGAGAGGGATTGGCAAGGGGGGCTGCGGGGGTTTACGAGGGAAGAGAGAGAGGCGGGGGCTACGGGTGGGGGAGAGAGGGAATGGTGAGGGGAGAGAGAGAAGGAGGGCTACAAGGGACTTTGGGGGGAGATAGAGAGAGAGAGAGAGAGAGAGAGAGAGAGAGAGAGAGATTGTTGCACTGTGCTACAAACCCCCACATCAAGTCTTTGCACCGTCCCGGTGCAATTCCTCCTTTATTTGCTTATTTCAATAAGACCAAAATAAACTTCAAACATTGAATGAAATACGGATGTACAGTGAATTAATTTCTTCCATCTTGAATTAATTCAGGTAATTCTTCAGCCTAGAGATATTGACCAGGGGTATCCTCTTACCTTGCAAATCCTCTAAATGCACTGCTCCGTGTGGTAATACCTTTATCATCCTGTATGGTCCTATCCATTTGGGTGCTAATTTGGTTGAAATTGCTGGGAATTGATGCATCAAAACCAAGGATTCTTCCTATACTTCATTAGACCCAAGATACCTATCGTGAATTCTTTTGCACTCTTCCTTTGTTTCCTGAAGTTTTTGCATCGCTCCTTCTCTGTATTCTTCTAATGCCACTAGTCTCCTAATGGGAGGTTCAATTCCAATGGTTCTGGCTCCAATGTCTCGTTTGATAATAAATTCGAATGGTGCCAATGCCTCTTTTCCATATACTAAGCAAAATGGATTCTCACCAGTGGTTCCCCTTCTTGTAGTTTTCAAAGCCCTAATTGCACCGATCAATGCTTTGTGGCCAAAAACTTTGATGATCAAAAGATAATTTGCACAACAACTCAATCAAATCTTTTTGGAGCTTTTTGCTTGGCCAGTTGCCCTTGGATAGTAGGCACAAGACTTTTTATGAAAAACCGTGTACCTGTCAAATATAAATTCGAGCAATTGATTTACAAAATGTGTGCCCCTATCACTAGTGATTTCTATTGGGCAACCAAATCATGAGAAAATACGTTTATACAAAAACTTAGCTACTGTTAAAGTTGTGTAGTCCATAGTAGCTTTAGACTCTATCCATTTAGTTGCATAACATGTGGCCATCAAAATATACTTCTTACCCCTAGGTTGATGAGTTGGACTAATTGGTCCTATGAAATCAAGACCCATCGTTCGAATGGGAGCCATCCTGTAGATATGACTAATGGTGTGAAATTCAATCTGGTTGGCCTAGGCGCACATCTCTGGCAGATGTTGCATTGTTTAGCATACTTGATCGCATCCCGATAGATATGAGGCGACCATAGTGCTTTGTGGATGATTCTTTGAGCCAAATCCTCCCCCTTTAGATGCCCTTCATTGTGTGATGTCTCAAGCAAAAGATTTACCTCCTCTAGATAAACACACTTTCTCAAGATACCATCGTGACAATATCTATATAAATTCCCATTTATAAGTGAGTACGCTTTGGTTTTAAGGAGTAATCTTCTTTTTTCTATAGGTGTTAAGTGTTTTGGGAATTTTCTAGTAGTGAGAAAATGAAGAATTCAATCATACCAATCAGCCTGAGTTGCTACTAGGAAAAGATTACTATCCACCAGCTCATCATTAATATCTCTTGCCTTATTGCTCATTGCGGTAGTGGATACTTGATCGGCCATGTAGTGCTCTCTTCTTGGCTTAATATGAATATCAATTTGAATTCTTGAAACAGGAGTAACCATCTCCTGTTTATGAAGTACTTCAAGGGCTGATGGTCATATATGACTATAAAATGTACACCTAGAAGATAATGTTGAAACTTTTGAAGAGCAAATACAATAGCCAAACATTCCCTTTCGGTCGTAGTGTACTTCCTTTCTGCCTTGGTAAGTAGTCTGTTGGCATCGGAGATAGGTCTATCAACCTTGTGTGATGATGCTTGAGCCAAAATCGCACCAAGAGCATGAAGACTGGCATCTATATGCACATGAAATTCTACTGACCAGTAAGGAACACTTAAAAGTGAAGCAATACATAACCTTAACTTCAGTTCACAAAATGCTTTCTGAGCTTCAGGACTCCATGAGAAGGGGACCTTTTAACTAGTAAGCCTTGACAAGGGCTTAGCTATTTCTGAATACATTCGTATAAATCTTCTATGGTATCCTGCATGGCCCAAAAAACGTTGCACTTCCTTTGGGGTTTGTGGAATAGGCATGGAAAGGGTAGTAGTAACCTTTGTAGGGTCAACCATTATCCCTTCAGCAGATACTATGTGCCCAAGAAGAGTGCCCTTAGTGACCAAAAAGTCACATTTAGCAGGATTTAACTTCAAACCTCTTCTGCAATATTGCTCAAAGATTTCCTTTAGATTTTCTAAATCACCATTGAAATCTTGAACCACTGCTCTTTTATGTGTGCCTGAAAACACTAAAAAGTCATCCATGAAAATGCATAGAAAGGTTGTTAACCACTTGCCCAAAAACTATGTGGGTATAGACATAAGTGCGCCATGGAGTAATGATCAGGATGGATCACTATCTGGTTGTAGCCACTAAAACCATCCATGAAGGCTATACAAAGTGTGTCCGGATACTTCCTCAAGTACTTGCTCTATGAAGGGCTGAGGAAATCCATCTTGAATAGTTACCTTATTGAAGGCATGAAAATCAATGCACACTCTTATTTTTCCTCTATTTTTCTTTGGTATAATAACCATAGAAGAAAGCCACCTAAAATGTTCTACTGGAACAATTATACGTGCTTCTTCTAGTTTTGTAATTTCCAACTTTATTGCCTCTGCATACTTTGGATTGAGTCAATACGACCTACTTCTTGTAGGCACGGGTCCCTCAACTAAGGGTATTCGGTGTAATCCAAGATCCTCTGGTATCCCTGTTAGATCTTTGTAATACGATGTGAAGACATTTTTATAACCAAAAAGTAAAGAAGTTACATTCTATAGAAAAGGGTATAATGCCATAGCCAAGAGGCCAAGTGGACTACTGGAGGGTTCTCTTCATCTCCTAGATTTACTTCTTGAACAAGTGTTTCAGGACGGGTCTTACTTGAGAAATCACCCCCATCATATGCAGGAGCGGAATTTAGCTTATACTATGCAATATATTCTCTAGTCCATCCTTGAGGTATATCCAAAAAGGGGAGATCTTTTCTGCATTTAGGCCCATAACTTTCCTTCCCTAATACTTCTATATTTGTTGCCCCTTCAATGTTTGTATTCAGGTGCGAACTCTCATTCTCTAACTCTTGGTGAATTTCATGGCCTTTTTCTGCAACTCCTTCATCTGCAACTTCTTCCTCTACATCATGGATTTCCACCATGCAACACTCTGTACCTTCCATCATCCAATTCAATAATGTATCTTCTTCTTGGGGTAATGAGGGCATTAATTACCTGAGTGTCCACAGTATACCTAGTAGTTTTTCCTGAGTCGAATCCTTCTTCCAAATGTAGTTGTAGTTGGCTATTGCTGTTTGTTGAAATCCCTAGTTGTTTTTTCCCCCAATCTTGCAAAGCTTTTGCTTGCCTTACCCAAGGCCTCTCCAAGAGTAAAAGCTAAGAAGTCTCCCATGGAAGTGGAATAACAACAAAATCTAGAACAACCTTGTACTATCATCACTACCTTTTCAATAATGCCAAGTAGCGCAACCCAACGTTGATCTGCTAGGGTAATTGTGAATGGTGCCATCTTGGTGGGGTTCAAATTCAATTTCTTCATTGTGAAATCTGGCATCAAATTGATGCCAGAGCCTCCATCTATGATCACACACTACAACATATCAAGGGCATACCGACGTTGCCCATACCCACGATCACGCCTCGGCGTCCGTATGACCGTTGAAAATGCTTGAAAAACCACGGATGCAATAGCGATGGTCATTTAATCATCGGTATACAGGCGTCGGTATGAGCGCCGGTATAGGTGTCGATACTTTACTGTAAATTACCGACGCTTATACCGACACTCAAACCGACACTTATACCGAGGCAATGTTTTAACCGGGCCCGAGAGCAAAAATTCGACATTTGCTTGCATTTTGAACCAAAGTTTGCTATTGTCGAGTTTGCACGCGCGAACTACATTCTGCACCTATTGTGTACACACATCTCTCTCTTTCTCACTCTTTCTCTCTCTTTCTCTCTCTCTCTCTCTCTCTCTCTCTCTCTCTCTCTCTCTTTCTCTACATCTCTGTTTCTCTAGATCTGAAATTTTTGTAAGAATTGCACATACTATAGCACCCTTTCTCTTTCTTTGTGTTTTCCCTTTTCTAATTTCTCTTCTCTTTTGTTTTGCAGGATCTTTTTGGCATCAAATCTTTGGAATTCGACGAAGGGAAACATTAAGTGGACCTTGAGGACAACGATCCAAACAATTACATCGATGTAAGTGATTATTTTGTTTTCGATTGATATAGAGTGAGATAGAGAGAGAGATGAAAGAAAGAGAGAGATCTAGAGAAACGTAAAGAGAGAGAGAGAGAGAGATGAAAGAGAAAGTGAAAGAGAGTGAAATGAAAGAGAGAGAGATGAAATAGAAAGAGAATGAGATAGAGAGACAGATGCATACATACATACACACACATATGCATACGCATACTCACATACATATTACATGCACACATGCATATTACATACACACTCACATACATACTACATACACACATGCATATACATACACATAGATATTACATACTCACATGCATACACACATATACATACATACATGCATATTACATACAAACATGCATATTACATACACACATGCATATTAGATACACACATGCATATACATACACACACATATTCATTCTCATACTCACATACATACATACATGTATACACACATATACATACACACATGTACACACACATGTATACATACACATGCATATGCATACATACATACACACATATTTGCATGTACACACACACATACATACATAAACACATGCATATTACATACACACTCACATATGTATACACACACATATGTGCATGCACACATGCATATGCATACATACATACACACACATATGCATGTACACACACACATACATACATACACACATACACACATGCATATTACATGCACACACTGATATATATACACACTCACATATGTATACACACTCACATATGTATACACACAAATGAATACATGCCCATACACATACATACACATCACATATACATACACACATACACACATACACACATATACATGTTTTAGGGTTAGGGTTTTAGGATTAGGGTTTATGAATTTCTCTTTTCTTTTGTTTTGCAGGAGATTTTTGGCATCAGTTCTTTGGAATTCGACGAAGGAAAACATTAAGTGGACTTTGACGACAACGCTCCAAACAACTTACACACATATTTTATTGTACACACACATACATACATACACACATGCATACTACATACACACACACATATAAATACACACTCACATATGTATACACGCACATATGTGCATACACACATGCATATGCATACATACATACACACACATATGCATGTACTCACACACATACATACATACACACATGCATATTACATACACATGCACATATATATACACATTCACATATGTATACACACACATGCATACATGAACATACACATACACACACACCACATATACATACACACATACACATATATACAAGTTTTAGGGTTAGGGTTCTCTTTTTCTCTCTCTCTCTCTCTCTCTCTCTCTCTCTCTCTCTCTCCCCCTACACACACATCTCTCTCTCTCACACATCTTGGTAAATGATGTGTGTACTCTTTCACTGTCTCTCTTTCTCTATGTCTTCTATTTTTTAATTTCCTTTTTCTTTTGTTTTGCAGGAGCTTTTTGGCATCGATTCTTTGGAATTTGTGAGACAACATCGATTGGGCTTTGAAGAGAGCGATAAAAAGAATTACATCGATGTAAGTGATTGTTTTGTTCTTTTTTATAAATAGAGAGAGAGAGAGAAAGAGAGAGAGAGAGAGAGAGAGAGAGAGAGAGAGAGAGAGAGAGAGAATGAGAGAGAGAGAGAGATGAAAGAGAGAGAATAAAAGAGAGAGAGAGAGAGAGAGATGAAAGAGAGAGAGAGAGATGAAAGAGAGAGAGAATAAGAGAGAGAGAGAGATGAAAGAGAGAGATAATAATAGAGAGAGAGAGAAAGAGAGAGAGAGAGAGAGAGAGAGAGAGAGAGAGAGAGAGAGAGGGACAGAGAGATGAAAGAGAGGGAGAGAGAGAGATATAGATAGATAGAAAGAGAGAGACATAGAGATACATACACACACATGCATACATAGTTCATACACATATGCATATGCATATGCATATGCATACATACACACACACACATATACATGTTTTAGGGTTAGGGTTTTAGGATTAGGGTTTTTGATATTTACACATATACACACATAATACATACACACATGCACACATATACACATGCATACATACATACACATACACACACATCAAATATACATACACACATATGCATGTTTTAGGGTTAGGGTTTTAGGATTAGGGTTTTAGGATTACGGTTTTGTGCTTTTACATATATATATACACATGCATACACACATATACACATATAAACACATAATACGTATACACATACACACACACATACACATACACACACACACACAAAGACACACACACACATACATACATAAATACATACATACACACACACACACATAGATATATAAACACATGCATACATACATACACACATGTGACATATACATACATGCATATTCATGTTTTAGGGTTAGGACTTTAAGATTAGGGTTTTTGGCTTTTACTTATATACACACATGCATACACATATACATGTTTTACGTCTAGGTCTTCAGGATTAGGGTTTTAGGGTTTTTACATAGATACACATATGCATACACACACATACACACACACACACACACACACACACACACACATATATATATATATATATATATATATATATATATATATATATATATATATATATATATATATATATATATATATATATATATATATATATATATATATATATATATATATATATATATATATATATATATATATATATATATATATTCACATACACATATATATACACAAAAATACACACATACACATGTTTTAGGTCTAGGTCATTAGGATTAGGGTTCTTGGGTTTTTAAAAATTCATACAAATATTTACACATATACAAATATACACATAATACATATACACATACACATGTATATACATAGGCATACACACATATACATGTGTTTTGATTGTTGTTTATAAATATCATGTAAATGTGTCTCATTTCTTTGTACATGGTTCATGATTGATTTCTCCCATGTCTTTTGTATTTGACAGTATGTTTTGCTTTAACAAATCATGTTTCTATTGCCTATCATACATGTCACATGTTCTCCAGTTTTTCTTGGGCAGAGCGTATTGTCTTTTGCTACACAGTAGCATGGGAATGTTGATGTAGCAAGAGACAACATACTCTGCCAAAAAAAATTTTGCAGATATGGTCGTCGGTATAGGCGACGGTATAAGCATCGGTATCCCCAGGCAGATACCGATGCTTATACCGACTATTCTGCCCAGGGGCACACCGTCGCTTATACCGTCGCTTATACCGACGCTTATACCGACGCTTATACCGACGCATATACTGACGCATATACCGACGCTTATACCGGCGCTTTGGTTCCGACGCCTACACCGACCCTTACACCGATGTCGGGGCAAAACTGCGCCCATTCATTTTCCTCGGTAGAAGCCTCGGTATACCCCTGATATGTTGTAGTGACACCTGTGAGAGCTTCATTCTTTATAAAAGCAGATAACCTTGAGCTTTGGTAGTTTGCCAAGGGTGCAGGGGGAAAATCAATCATGAAACCATCTATGCTAGGTGCTTGGCTCAAGTGAGCAAAGTGTATCATCTTTAATACTTCACTCCTTATTTTTGAATCCATCTTTATGAGTTCATACAGACTAACCTTGTGATGAATACCTTTCAAGATCTACTCAATGTTTACCACATGTGTGTCTTCTTGCAGGCTTGTTGGTTGCTCCCTTAGTGAAGTAGCCATCCTTTCATAAGCTCCTTCAATGTCTCCTTGGCCCTTCCATCCCGTCTTCTCTTCCTCCTCCCTATCCTGGAGTCCTTGTTGTTCCTCTCTACAGGTTGCTGCCGCTTGTCTGGCTCTAGTCATCATCGTCATTGAAGAAGATGAAATAGCATAAGACTGAGTGGTCATACCTTCTACTTGTGGGGAGACTGCAATCATGTGAACTGGAACAGGGTGGCTTCTTGGGCAATCTTTGGTATAGTGATCCTTAGCCTCTATACTATGCTGACAAGGAGGTGCATCTTCTAGAAGGGAACACCTATTTTGCATATGGCCATACTCACCAAAGCGATAACAAATAAATGGCCTATTATATCTAGGCTTCCTTGGATGATTCTCCTCTCTATTAGGTGCATTTGAAGTACTAGCATTATATGAATCCAGATCTTGCGGGTTACCTCATTGTTGTGTACCCTTGAGGTAGTCAAAGTCTCTAGCTTCATGGCCATCCCTTCCACAAAATTGACAACTTATCCTGTTAGGACAATTAGTATTGGAATGTCCACTGTTGTAACATATTATACACCAAATCTGCCTTCTTATATCCTGAGTGGTCCACAAATCTTCTAATTCGCGACGAAGTTGGGCTACTTCATCATCAGTGCGACACAACGGTGGTGGCAAGACCTTCTCTTCTTGGTGATTTTGTTGCATTCTCAATGCCTCCAGTTCTTTCCTCAGTTGCCCAATAGGGTCCAGTTCTGCTGCATAATTTGGTTGTGTATCCCCTTCAAAATGTTGCCTAGCTTGTTCAATGCGTGATGCCACTACAACAAAATCATTAAGGGTTGCATCCAATCTAAGAGACTCAAATAGCTTCTGCTAAGATGACCTGGGCAAAACTTTTTCTATCCATTTTTTAACCAAGAAATCACCTAGAGCATGTCGTAGATGTGCAACAAGTGCTTTTGTCCAAGTGTGAAGTTCATGAAAGGATTCCCCTGATCTTAGCCTTAGGTTCTCTAGCTGATCTAGAGCTCTTTCCGAGGAGTCACTTGGTCGAAATGCTGTGAGAATGCTGTCTTCAGAGCCTCTCATGTAGCAAAATGGCCATCTGCATATTGACTGTACCATTTGTCAACAAGGCCTTCCAATGTGGATGGAAAGAGTTCCACCATTGCATCCTCTCTATTCTGCAAACCTCGTCCATGGCATAGGGAGATGAATCTCCTCACATGATCACTAGCATCCTCATAAGCTTGTCCCTTAAAGGTAGGGAACTTGATATTGAGTCTAGAGAGTAGGTGAGAGAGATCCTCCATTGGCACTGATGTTTCCTCTGATGTATCTAAGGAGAAATCTAATGTTCTCCTATGCTTTTCCTTTGATAGTGGTCTTGCACCCAAATCAATAGATAAATTCAAAGAGGGTAGAGGGGATCTAGGTTCACTATTCGAAGCTAAAGATGATTTTTTAAGGCTCCTCTATACATGAAGAGGCTCCTTATCTGCTCGAGTATGGGTCATGTACCTACTTGCAAGATGCAATAGGAAACAAATTATGGAAAAAGACTATTTACTGTGCGTACGAAACTGTAGAGGAGGTACTAGGGTACCTACTTTTAACCACAACAGGTAATATGCACTTTTCAGTACTTTGCCTACTCAAGGGAGGTTCTCCTTAGGGAAGCATACCCTTTAACATTTATGTGAGCAGGCTCGATCGCAATAGTTGCACAGTATTGTAAATACTTACAGAAAAGATTAATGACAAATGACTACATGAAGGACGAAACCATTCCTTAGTTCGAACAGATGATTACAATGTAGGCAAACGAAATGCTGTAAAAAATTGATGCTCTCGGCTAACATGCCATTCCAGAACTAAACAGAATCAAAATAAGAGATCCATCCAATACAGAAAATGAACACAACTAGATGAAGGCTGGCACTGATCAGTACAAATATGTCAAGACCTGCTCCAAGGAAATACCACTGAATCACACCGAAAGAAAAAATCAAGACACTCCTTCACACTATAGTGCTATTAGCCCTCCACTAGGAAGCCCACGCTCTGTATCCCCACCATAGAGTGACTTCCTACAATAGGCTTGCAGCCACAAAGTGCAATAGAGATGCCCGAGATAAGATAAGTATATCCCCAATGTGTGCAAGTCCATTTTTTTTATAGGCTTCCATAGTCGAAGAGGGCCTTGTCGACTTCCCACGTTCATTGAATATGCGTCGACTGATTGCCCCAAAACTGAAGGGGTAGGTCAAATATGGTACTGGCCACCAGCTTTAAATTAGATTCTCAAAATTAGGGACTCAAGCCTCTGCCATCACGAATGTTTGGCGGCAACACTCATTTATCTTTTTACCTTTACTGTCCTTTTTGAATGCAAGGTGAGATCTCCTTCTTAACGGAATCAACCAGACACATCACTTGGATTCGACAACTAGGTTCATTTATAAGCTCCCAAGCAAAGATCGTGGGATCCGCCTTACATGCCACCCATGATAATGTAATGACCCTTAGAAGCACATCCTTCACATAATTCTTGTATTAGCTTTTGACCATCTGATCACGAAAGAAATCATCTTCCAATGTCACAAAAGCTCCGGCATCTTCTTTTTCCTATCTTACATATTGAGTAGTGGGAGGTGGTGGTGTGGGTGGTGTGGGGAGTGGTGGGAGGTGGTGGGTGGTGTGGGTGGTGTGGGTGGTGTGGGGAGTGGTGGCTGGTGTGGGGAGTGGCGGGAGGTGGTGGGTGGTGTGGGTGGTGTGGGGAGTGGTGGGAGGTGGTGGGTGGTGTGGGTGGTATGGGGTGTGGTTGGAGGTGGTGGGTGGTGTGGGGAGTGGTGGGAGGTGGTGGGTGGTGTGGGTGGTGTGGGGAGTGGTGGGAGGTGGTGGGTGGTGTGAGTTGTGTGGGGTGTGGTGGGAGGCGGTGGGTGCTGTGGGTGGTGTGGGAAGTGGTGGGAGGTGCTGGGTGGTGTGGGTGGTGTGGGGAGGCCGTGGGGAGTGGTGGGAAGTGGTGGGTTGTTTGGGTGGTGTGAGTGGTGTGGGGAGTGGTGGGAGGTGGTGTGGGTGGTGTGGTTGGTGGTGGGTGGCCATGGGGAGTGACGGGAGGTGGTTGGTGGTGTGGGTGGTGGTGTGGGGAGTGGTGGGAGGTGGTGGGTGGTGTGGGTGGTGTGGGGAGTGGTGGGAGGTGGTGGGTGGTGTGGGTGGTGTGGGTGTGGGTGGTGTGGGTGTTGTGGGTTGCATGGATGGTGTGGTTGGTGTGGTTGGTGTGGGTGGTGTGGATGGCCATGGTGATGTGGGTGGTGCGGGTGGTGTGGGTGGTGTGGGTCTGCGGGGGACTATGGGGGAAGAGAGAGGCATGGGGGTTGCGGGGCTATGGGGGCTGCAGGTGGGGAAGAGAGATGTGTGGGGTTGAAGGAGGAGGCACTAGGGGGGAGTGGCTGTGGGGGGCTGCAGGTGGGGAAGTGAGGAAGGCGTGGGGGGTGGGCTGCCGGAGGTTGTGGGAGGGGGCTACGGGTAGAGAAGTGAGGGAGTGGTGGGGAGAGAGTGTAAGAAGGAGGATTTACGCGGGTGGAGTGGCTGCGAGGGGCTGTGAGGGCTCTAGGTGGGGAAGTGAGGGAGGCGTGGGGGGGTGGGCTGCTGGAGGTGGTAAGAGAGGGCTGCGGGTGGGGAAGTGAGGGAGTGGCAGGGAGAGAGAGTAAGAAGGAGGAGACAAAATTGGTAAGCAACTACTTCTAAGGCTCCTCAAGCTCGAGGACTCCTCGGCTTGCACAAAATGGAGCTACAAAAAGGTGAACATGGTATTTACAGGGGTTGTTAGTGATGAGAATCACTTTTAATTTGTGTAAGGATTTTGAAAAATTAAAGGGTTGCCTTAGTGCTAGATCTGCGTGAATGCTCGTACTTGCTTCTTCATGAAGAAAATTATTGGCCTACTTGCGAGATCGTCGTTGACTCCCTTGTCTGCTTGTACCTTCTCTCCCCTCTGACTCTCTTCTCTGACTGCCATGCCTCGTTAGTCCTTCAGTTCCTTATCTGCTGCTAACACCCCCCCCTCTCTCGCGTCTGTCGTCCCTGATAGACCCTTGTTGGGAGGGTCGTTGGACGTAGTATTCGACAACATCTTGCGCTAAGTGATGTTCGGCAATCCTCAATCCTTTGGCCAAGTCTGTGAGTAGAGCATCCCAATCTACCGGCCCGGGAACCTCTGGATGTGGCATACATAACTTGTCTGAATGGAGAGCTTGTTCCACTGCAAACAATTGTAATAAATGTGAGGGCCTGGGAATGAAGATTTTTGAGTGATATTCCCAGAACCCGGTGACAAACATCTCTTCAAATGTCTGTTTGAAGCAGGCCGGTAGGTACTTTATGCGGGCATGCCATGCATAAACAACATTAATAGAGGGCGTTGTGCTCATGTCATAAACAAGATCCTGATTGCCTTCATTGAATCCGAGCGTAGAGAGGTGAGGTTCCTTAACATTCTTGAAGGTCCGGAAGGTGACTACCATGAGTTCAAAAATTTTAAGACACATCTGTGTCATGACATCTGGTACGTTTTTGAACCTGATACCCCAATGCCGAATTGTCGATATCATATACCCTACGGTAGGTTGACCTTTGGGTGGCGCTAAATAGACATAATTTAGCCATTTCTCACATCCTCTCGTTGTCAGCACCATCTTTGTATATTCCGGCCACGACCTTCTTCGAAAGACAGGGCAGTAGCAGGGATTGAACTTGATATACAGGGGCATGTTATTCCATGTGCGATTCATTTCCGGGTAGGTTTCAAGCAGCCGAATTCTCCAAGTCGGTTGGCGAATATTTCCTTGCTTGGCACTTTCTGGTATGTCATCTGGTGCAAACTGTGTGGCAGAGGTTGGTTCCCTTGAGGTGTGATGCTTGATTTCAGCATTATAATCCGCCATTAAGACACAAAATGGAACATACAAGTCGTCGGAGGTGCCGATCCACCTATGATGAGAGAGGTTCCTGAAATAGTTCGATTTTATGACCACCTCTTCCAAGCGTGACATCGATGCTATCTGGACTGCCACCCTATCATCATGTGTTGTGGCCACCTTTTCCAATTTCTGCATCCATTCAGAAGCCTCTATATCAAGGGTGTCCATGCCCTCATTTGTTTGCTTCCCTCCAGGTGCTGGCATCGGAACGTACGGGTCCTCAAAGGTTTCCTCTACTTCGATTGGTACTAGGTCTTCAGGTTCTGGTTCTACCAAGGGGGAGGGTTGGCGTTCATACTCAAGCACTTTCTTTTGTAATTCTTCGAGTTGTGCTTTGAGCGCTGCTACTTCGTCAGTTGTGTCAGCTGTGGTTGGGACTTCTTTGGGTGGTGCTGGTTGAGCTGCCAATTGCCTTAGTAGTTCGTCTCTTTCCTTTTCTAAGGCTGCATGGGCTTCGAGGAGATCAGCATGGGTTTCCAATATGATTTGCATATTGTCCGAGGGAATGGCCTTAAACCTCTCCGGGTCAATCTCTTGTGGGGAACCGTCAATGGCTACTTCCAAGTTCTCTTCGTTTTGTGTCTGAAGCCGTCTATTTTCTTCCAGAGCTGCAGACATATGCTTCCGTAATAGAGCCATGTTGCGGTGGAGCTTGAGGTTCTCTGTGATTTGGGAGTGTAGCAGATCATCCATTTGTTGTCTTTCTTCGGCATCTGGCTGCGGTGGATTTGCCACTAATTGCTCATGTTGTTCTTGTAATGCACTAAACTGCTGTTGTAATTGTTTCTTCTCTTGCTCTAAGTCAATGAATCTTCCTTGTAATGCTTCATGACTCCTGAACAAACTTGTATGCTGAGCATCGAGGTGCTGATAGTGTTGTTGTAACTGAGACATGCACTGATACATGTTATTAAATACATTATTAATGGGGGTGGATGCAGTAAGGGTGTTCAATGCAGAGGGAAAGGGAAAGGGGAAGGGAAGTGTGAATGCGGTGCTGGAAAGTGGTGAAGTGGGTGGTGGGGGAATGGGAGATTGTGGCCGTATGGGGGGAGGGAGAGGTGCAGTGGAGGGTGATATGTCCATCAATTCCACGGTGGACGCAGTAGTGGGAGTGATTGTGAATAGTGGAATTGTGGGTGCAGTGATTGTGGTGAATGTGTACAGTGGTGTGTGCAGTTGTGAATATGAACTGCCCGGAAGTGTGAGAGGGGGAATGGGGATGTCAGTAGCTGCCGTTAGGATTACAGTGTTAGTGGAGGTGTATACACGGGAGGTGTTGAGAGGGTGTGTGGGTTGATTGGCGGTTTGTGCTTCAGTCATGGCGGTGGACTCAGAGGCGGTAACGGTGGTTGTTACATTGGTAAGGGGAGGTGAATGTGGTGGAGTGGGAGGCGGGGGTGGCAAGGGGGGTGATGGGGGTGGACTGGACACATGGGCTTCCTCGGTGTCGTGAGCGGTGTGTGCAGTGCCCGTGGTTGTGGGGGTGCCTTGTGGTCCTGATCCTAATACATTCATTTGTTTCCCTGTTCGTGGGGGACGTCTTCCGTATCTTCTTTCCATTCTGCGTGATTGTGCCAGGGCCGTCTGCACTGCCTCAGGTACTCCTAAGGCATCAGAGATCATATCCAATGTGGCACGATACTGTTCGTCAACTCCTTCCTCCTCAAGGATTTGGTGCATGATAGCCTTTCCTGCTGCAAGGGATAACTTATGTTGTTGTTGGACCCTGTTGATGGTATCGTAGAGCTTTTTCAACTCCTTTGTATATGCTGGGGCACCCTCTAGCTCCTGTATAACTTCTTGCTCATAGTCATGCGCCTCCTCATCAGAAAATCCTTCCTGTTCATCCTCTTGGCCTTCTTCTTCTTCATCCTCCAATTCCACCACTTCTGGTTGTCTTGGCTGGGGTTGTTCTGTGGCCGTTTGTTGTCGACTACCCTGCTCTGCTTCGACTTCCGCATTAACAGCTTCAATGATTCTGGCAACTTCTTCATCCGTTAGATCTTCCAAAGTGAATCCGTGAGGAAATTCCAGATCAGTAGGTACTGGTGGAAACACAAGGTTAGGGCCATCTGTGCTGTGCCTGGGTAACCTGATAGTAAATGGTTGTACCTGTCTGGGAAGCCTTGGAGTTGTTTCAGGTGTTAGGGTTGCACCACGGGCTTGTGCACAAGGCATCTGGACGGTGCCTCTCATCTTCTTTGAGGGAGGCCCTGCGGCTGACAGTCTGCGTTGAAACTCCTGTGCTCTGGTCCAAATGAGAGCCCTTTGCACCGGTACATCATATGCGAGACATCTGTACACAATTCTGGTAAGCGCACAGCAACCATACAGTACAGATTTTTGTTTCTTATACCACCTTTGATGAGCCAAATGAATCTGGTCGATTATCGAGTGGGGCATATTGATTGTCAAATCAAAGGCATCTGCTAAGTAGAGGCTAAACCAGATCTTTTTGGGAGGCATTGTGAACCTTTCCTGCGCGGGGAATGCGAAATGTTGCATGACCATGCGTAAATGAACGGCGATCGTAGGTGTCATCGCGACCATGTCCTTTAACTTCGTCAGATTCCTGTTCTTCATATTATCGGGGACCATTGTCTCTTTCTCCGTAGGAATGTGCATACCTTTCATGTTGAGAGCTTCTCTTACCAAGTTGATAGTCAAGCGGAAACGCTTCAGCTCGTTGCCCCTTGTGAGTGATGGGAGTACAAAGGAGCTGTATCCTTTTTTGTCTTTGCTTGGAGTGAGGGTGCTAATCAAGTATGAGCACCTTAGAAAATCGGGCTTTGGTAGTTGGAACTTGAAATAATCATAGAGCCCAGCCTTCTTCCATATCGGCTTCAGTCCTTTCTTATTTTGTAGCTTTTCAAACTCCCTGGTAAAGAAGTGGTATCTGCCCCAACGTCCATTGAATTCTACCTCGGACTCCCACATGTATGTGCCTTCACCTAGAGGTCCCGCAACGTCACTGAACCAGTGTGAGGTTTTGCCCACCGGCATTGTGTGACCTTGTGGAGGATTCTGAATCGGTATGGCATGTAATGCCCTTAATGCCGCTGGTCTTTCCTTTAATTCCTCCTTGACCGGAAGGCTTTCGATGTCCACCACTTGGGGGCTGGTGCCTGCCTAGGAGCTAGTTCCTACCGTATCTGCCATGTTACTTCTTGCTGCCTGTCTCTGTGAGAATATACAAACATGTGTTAACATTGTACAGGACAAGGGAGAACCGTTGTTGTTCCCATTACAACATTAACATGAGGGTCCGGAGCGAATAATGGGTTAGTAAGTGCTCGGTGCGAGTGTGTGTGTGGTTAGGAGTTCGATAGACCTAAGAGCTAAGTGGAATGATGTAGTGTGATAGTGATGTGGTTAGTAGGTTGTCATGGATTTACAAATGGGGTCCGGGGGTTTGTTACACGTCTTAGGCTGCCAAATGCAGTGGATGGGTTTTGCTCTTGGTCTCGTAGAGACTCTCGAGAGCTTTATAGGTGAGTCGGCTTGAAAATGAGGCCTTTTAGGGACCCATTTACCAGTGATTCTGTTCGTGCTCATGGACCTTAGTGTGTTCCTGAATGTTGAGAACGAGTGGATGCT
The DNA here is from genome assembly GCA_020310875.1 of Ceratopteris richardii. Lineage (NCBI taxonomy): Eukaryota > Viridiplantae > Streptophyta > Polypodiopsida > Polypodiales > Pteridaceae > Ceratopteris > Ceratopteris richardii. The sequence goes on from CM035429.1 coordinate 146,956,218, forward strand.
GGCTGTGCGAGTGAATGGATCATGCTGTCTAGGGTGTGGCCTTGGTGTAGCTATTTGAGCCCGCAAACAAGTCTTAGGCACCCAAATTTGTCTTGATTGTGGGCTAGCCTTCATCGACTTCTTGGGCACCCAAATAGACTTCACGTTAGCAGAAGAACTTCTGAAAGACTTCTTATTAGTGTCGTGTTGTTGGTTACTAATAAGAGGCTTTGCCCGTGTGGTTGGCTTGAGTGCAACCGGGTGTTCGCCTTTCCGCACCCACACTTGTTTCACTAGCTGAGACATTTTGCTGTGCAGGTACTTTTGATCTCCGACATAGGTAGTACTCTGCTTCTTCTGCCTTTGTTCCACCTTTGGTTGCTGCCTCCCTCGGGCCTTTGGAAAAGAAGGGAGTACCGTTGTGGTTCTGACTCCTTTTTTGAGATCTTCATTCTTCTGCATCACATAGGCTTGGACAAGAACAGCATGGTCAACTTCATGTGCACCCCTGGAGGGACCAGGAGTCTGTGCCTTTCCTAGTTCCTTGAGTGCTCCATTATTTAACTCCATTGTAATTCTAGTCTGATTCACCCATACCTGAAGAAGTCCACTTCTTAGGTTTAAGTTGACTGCTTGGTCATAAATCCAGTCTTGACCCAGGACAAGGGGTTCAGTGAGGTCCTCATCTTGGCATACTAGCACTTTAACTGTCATTGCCTCATCATGAATATAGAGGGGAAGTTCCACCTCGCCCATGCAAGGGGTTTCCACGCCTCCCAATCCTATGAGATATGCTTCCACAGGATTGACATTTAATTGCAACTCTTGACAGTAAGACAATTTAACGGCACTAGTGGCTGCACCTGAGTCAATCAATGCTCTTACAGTCCTTGCACTCTTTCCTTGTCCTATATCTAAGGTTATGAAAGGACGTCGATCAGTTATCCTATGTGAGCTAACACCTGAAACTTCACACATAGCCACGTCATATCCTTGATCTGCATATGCATCTTGCCTAGGGTGCTCTCTACCTTGTCTTCTTAATTTCATTCTCCGGATGCGCTCTAGGGCTTCTGCTTGAGCTTCTTCTCGAATTCGCTTTTCTTCCTCTTTACGTTGCTTAGCGGTATTGAGTCGACTTAGCATTTCCTCGGTGAGGGGTTCCTGATACAACTTGACTCTGCATCCGCTAATATAGTTTGGGAGAACATCACCCTCTAAAGTGGCTAGTTGTACTGCTCGACTCGTGGAGATCCTATTGATGATCATAGGTCCGTAGCCTCTCTTTTCTAGCTTCCTTGCGTGTTGTTTCAGTGTGTAGACTAAAACTAGATCTCCTGCTTTCAAGCCCTTATCCTTCACATGGGCATCAAAGTATGCCTTCTGTCTCTTCTTAGCTGCATATATCCCTGCAGCTGCTCTCAGTCTTGTTTCTCCTAATCGTTCGAGGTCAAAAAGTCTAGAGGAGAGTTCATGACCCGTCCATTCGTGCTCTTGTGCTACCTTCAATGTAGGTATCAAGAAGTCCAAGGGTAGCACCGCGTTTTGGCCAAATACCATCTAAAAGGGGGTGGCTTGGAGTACCGTTTTGTAGGCAACTCGGTATGCCCAAACATCATGGTGTAGCTGTTTGTCCCAATCAGAGCGTTTAGTGTTCACTAATTTCGTCAATACATTGCATAAGATCTTGTTGGTGCTCTCAGCCTGGCCATTTGCTTGAGGGTGATAGGGGGCAGACTTCTTATGTATTACCAAGAATTCTTGGAGCAGATTTTCAATCACTTCATTCAAGAAGTGGGTGCCTCTATCACTAACTAGCTCTATGGGTAGCCCGTATCTAGTGAACACATTCTCAAATAAAAACTTAGCTGTTGTTTGAGCATCGTTCTTCGTTGTGGCTTTTACCTCTACCCACTTAGTTAGATAGTCTGTTGCAACAATGATATATTGTGCATGGGAACCCTTAGCTGGGGGATTAATAGGACCTACGAAGTCTATTCCCCACTTAGAGAATGCACGTCCACCCATCATAGGTTTCAGTGGCATCTCATCTTTGCGTATAGGATACTGAGTTCGCTGACAGACATCACACCGTTTCGCATAGGTATGTGCATCCATGTGAAGGGTTGGCCACCAGAAGCCCGCAAATAGTATTGCCTTGATCACCCGATCTGGTCCAAAGTGTCCTCCTGCTACACCTTGGTGAGCAGTTTCCAAGATCTTGAGATATTCACTTTCATGGACACATAGCCTTAGGTACCCATCTTTACCACGCTTATATAGATTATCACCAATGAGTGAGTAATCCTGGGCTTCTTGTTCTAAACTTCTTTTCCTAGCCAAGGTCATATCTGGAGGGAATGTTCTCGTCCTCAGGAAGGATACTAGTGGTTCACTCCAATCTGGCACTATGGACACTTGATAGAGAGTGGCATGTTCCACAGGTGGTTTAGTGCAACAAATTGGGCATTCCTTGCACAACTTTTGGACATCAGCTTCCATAGTTGGCCAATGTACTCCGAGTCTCCTCAGCGTCTGTAAGGTTCGTTGCTTTGAACAGTGTTGCTCTAATGCACCTACATGTGCTAATTGCAACCATTTATTGTATTCGTCCTCTTCCACACAACAAGCCAAGATTCCTAGATCTGTGTGCTTGTACATGCTTCCTGCCATGATGTGGTACTTTTGGGCTTTCACAACCTCTCTGTTCTGTGTGTTTACTACTGGATGGTTAGGCCCGTTTGTCAATACTGGTACCAATGGCTTAGCCCATTGCGGCACCACTTCCAAATTAAACAAGTAAGCATCAGGAAGATCATCTGATACTCCTTGTGGGGCTTCTCCCGATGTGAGCCTAGAAAGGTGATCTGCTCTCAAATGAGTCTTCCCTTTCCTTACCACTACCTCAAAATCATATTCCATTAGCAAGAGAAACCATCTCACTAATCTTCCTGTATTGCATGGCTTGTTTACGAGGTATAGCAATGCCTGATGATCAGTAAAAAATTTAAACTTATTTGCAAGAAAATAGTGTCTGAATTTCTTGACTGCATATACCATGCCTAAGCCTTCTCTCTCTGTAGTGGTATAATTTCGTTCAGCTGCATTCAATTGTCTACTGGCATAGGCAATTGGAAGATCCATATTACCTTCACCAGTAGGTTGAGCAAGCACGCACCCAATAGCATAATTGGATGCATCCACGTGAACATGGAATGGCTTATTCCAATCTGGTGTGGTCAAGATTGGTGCTGAACATAATCTTCGTTTAAGCTCATTGAAGGAATTCTCACATTCCTCAGTCCACTCAAAGTTTGTCAGAAGTCCGTACATTGGCTTTGCAATGACAGCATACATGTGAATGAACCGGCGGTAGTAACCACAATGCCCCATGAAGGCTTGTACTTCCTTGACATTCCTTGGCCTAGGTAGCTCTGCTATGGCTCTCACTTTCTCTTCGTCAGTGGATATGCCATTCTTTGACACTATATGTCCTAGAATCTTGCCTTGCCTGACCATAAAGACACACTTTTCTGGGTTTAGGCACACTTGATATTCTCTACATTTGTCAAAGATTTGTCTGAGTTCAGGAATATGGGTTTGTCTAATGTTGGAATGAGCACAAAGATCATCAACATAGACTTCTAAATTCTTCCTCAGGAACTCTTTAAATACATGGCACATCAGTCTCTGGAAGGTGGCTGGTGCATTGGTAAGCCCAAATGGCATTACACGAAAGGCAAATATACCCCACTCTGTGGCAAAAGCTGTCTTATGCTGACCTTCTAGAGCAATGGCCACTTGATTGTAGCCCGAAAAAAGTAAAAGTATTATTCATCTAGAATTTAATCATATGCAAGTTCTTGTATAATCATAGCACCATTGAAACCTCATCAGAATGTTGAAATTAAACAAAAGAAATGCCAATCAGAATATAGTCCATTAAAAGCTATAATTCAAGTGATGTAATGAGTCACATTCTTAGTTACCATCTTGCAAAGGAAAATCAATGGAAGTATGGAAAAAGTTTCTAAAAGGAGAGATATATTATGTAAGAATTTCTTGGTTTATATTCTTGAGTCACCTAGAATTTACTCATGCAAGTTCCTTTATAATCATTGCACAATAGAAACCTCATCAGAATCTTGAAATTAAACAAAAAAATTACAATATGAATATAGTCCATAAAAAGACATAATTGAAGTGATGTAATTAGTCACATTCTTAGTCACCATCCTACAAAAGAAAAATCAATAGAAGTTTGAAAAAAAGCTTCTTAAAGAAGGAGACTTGTTACAATCCAAAGGGTTGTAACTTGATCACCCTGGGTGGCAAGCAAGTTATGCAAGATAATGTTTTCTCTGATCTAATGTTAACTATTGCATTATCAATTGAGAATGTGAAATGTGATGATGCCTCATCAAGGTATTCTAGGAGCTCCCTTACATTTGTGAGTTTCCAATTTGGAGTGACAATTATTTTCCTAGATTGAAAATCTAGATGAATTAGTACTTCTAACTCAAATTCTTGATAGCTCTCCTCTGAGTCCCAGGCTATCCAGAGTGCAAGCCTCTCCACCTTCTGTTGAATGATGAGGAGCATCCCAATGTAATAAAGAGATGCAAGGAGCAGGTATATGCATAAGATTTCCATAAGAGATCCTCCCTGATCGCACCTGATAATCTGCAAAATGGACAAATAACTCTATGCTATTGAAAAATTGAACAGATTTGTCTGCATACATAAGTTCTGCAAATTCACTCTAAATGTGCCTGTTAAACATTCAAGAGGTTGCCACTCCAGAATATTGGAAGGAAAAATGTTTGTAATACAAAAACATTTATGTTGTTATACAAAAACAATTGAAATGATAGAAGAGCATTGTAAAACTTCACTTACAATACGAAGGGAATTGGAGATGATTTTCTAGAACAAGATCCTTAGCATTGTACACATGTACTCTTGCAAACCAACAACATCTCTTCAATTTGAAACTAAGAATACGTCCCCTCCAATGGTTTCTTGTGTCCATACTTTTGGCACGCTTGACTTTATGGGCACCTCTACACCTAGGAAGCATAGTTACTCATTCATTTAACTTCACAGAAAGCGGTTTCCACAAAGAATCCTCTCTTCTATTTTAAACCTCACATGAGGTTACACGATTGGAAGGACGACGAAAAGAAGAAGCCATTGGAATCGAGAACAAGAAGAATGCTCAAAGCTAGAAATCGACATTCACAACGTTTTCTAGTATTTATAGATAAAAAGGCTTTGTACACGTGGAAACTTTTTATTTAATGTAAACCCTATCGCCGAATGACCATGGAATTTCGTGAACCTAAAAATATTTCATATCTTCAAAAATCATTTCTTTCTTGGAACTTTAAAAATATGCATTGTGTGGTGTGCAAAAATATCTTTTTTGCATCAAAACGAAAAATTGTACACTAAATACAAGAATCTTCATCACTTTCGTGGTGCTTTTAGAGCATATTGTCTTAAAAAAGAATTTCTTCGTATGGTTAAAGGAGACAGCAATGGTATATTCTTGTACACGTGGAAAGACTCTATTTGTCAATTTCCTTAGTTTGCCATTAGCAAATAGCCCCTTTTCACTCGTTTTATTCCCTAATGCTTTACCTTGTAGATGAACTGTTGGTAGCAGCTAGGGCAATCTAGGCCTTACAAGACTAAGGCAATCTAGGCCTTACAAGACTAGGGCAATCTAGGCCTTACAAGACAGGGAATCCAATGAAGGGAGTCAAAACAAAGGGAGAGCCAAGCAGGCTTAAGAAGACAAAGTATTCAACGTAGATCGGGCAAGTAGGCCACATAATTTTTCATGATGAAGTACTTCTCGAACAATGATTATCTCATCAAACCATTGTAAATACCATTTCCATTATCCCTACTCCATTTTGTTCAAGCCGAGGAGTCGTTGAGCTTGATCAATATTAGAAGTATCTATGTACCAATTTTCATAAGTTTTAGAGCTCATTTGGTCCTCCAAAATAGCCTAGGAGCCTAATTTTTAACTAGGCTAGGCACTAGGTCTGGACAAGGCCAAATTATAAAAAGAGCTAGAGAGCTCACTTTTGGGGTTAGCTTGTTAGATTTTTGAGCTATTGTAACAGAATTTTTGAGTAATACAAAGGACTCTATTGTTCCTCTCTTTGTTCTTGCTTTGTGTGCACATGTGTGTGTATGTGTGTGCGTGCTTGTGTGCTTCTCGCTCATGTACTTGCACCATCACTTGCTCATAATTGTCATACTAGTCCTCATGTCTCCACAGATTGACAATTATGAGGTGGATCTCCTCACATTGGTATTTTCCATTGTGCTAGAGTGATGCCAACATATTTCCAATCACCTTCATGTCTTTCATCCTTGGAACTAGTTTTGTGCATGTATTTTCTTGTTTGAAGCCTGTATGCTCTTCAATAACATTGCTCATATATGCAAAGTGTTGAACCATAAATGTATCATATGTCCGACTCTCTACTAGATCCCTTACCCTATTCCTAGTTCACTTTCCACTGATTTTGGTGCTTGGTGTATACCTTTGCGGTCTCCTCCCACTTTTCAAATCATCTTCATTGGCCAACAAAGGTATAATTGAATAATACCAAGGTAAACCTCCATCAAATTTCTCATACCTTGATAACTTTAGCTTCTTGGTTATAGGGTTGAAGCATCTATGCCCCTTTTGTTCACCTACATACCCTATGAATACATATTTTCTGATCTATCATCTAACTTATTCCTTACTTCACTCGATATTAAGACATAACGAGTACAACCAAACATGCTCAAGGGTGATACATCTGGTTTTCTATTGTACCAAGATTAAGATGGTTCCAAAGTATGAATACTTGCATAGTTGCTTTGTTCATAATGTATAGTTAGTGGTTGCTATATCTACTCAATAAGAATTGTGCATTCCCATCTCTTTCATCATAGCCTTAGCACATTCACCCACATACACATTCTTTGTTTCCACTAAAACATTTTGTTGATGTGTGTACATTCATGTAATTTCTCTCTTTATACCATGGGAATTTCAGAAATCATGGAAATTATGGGGAAATATTTTTTTCCATCTCAACTTAGACATTTTATATACCTATCACATTGCTTCTCGACAAGATCCTTGAACATGTTGAAGTAATAAAAGAAGTTTGATTCATGTTCTTTGCAATAAAGCCAATTCATACCCATGCAATCATCAATGAATATTAAAAGTATCTATTAACACCAATTTGCAAGCTTTGCACAAGTTCATGAGATTCAAATTATGAAGATACGCAATTCCAAGTACTAACCTCTTTGTCTCCATATGTTTCAACCTCTAAGTATGTATGTCCATATCTTTTATGCCAAAGATCAAATTTTGTTACCTTTTGGATTCCAAATTTGAAATAGGTTGTGTGGTTGAATTTTGGCTTCTAATCCAATCTGAGTAGCTTTACCTCGCTTCTGCCTTTGGAAACCAATATCTATCCATCATTAGGGTTCTCCATAAAACGTTACTCCTACTTGAACTTAACATGCAATCCAAGATTCTTTGTAATTGTAGGAACATGTATAACATCTCCCAAACATTTAGTCTTATGAGAACCATCTAGCATGTCATCACCTATATGTCTAACAGCATGGACAATATCATCACCTATCTCCACCTTTCCTTTATTTGATGGTACTTTCATATTTGAAAAGGAGTCCTTGTTGAAGCTCATGTAATTTCAACACCCACTATCAATAGACCATATTCATTGATCCTTGTGTCCTCCTAAACCTCATCTAGACCGTATAGAAATGGTGGAAACCTTCCACTTCATCTATGAGTCAATTTTGTGCACATACAACTAGTTCATATTCATATATGTGACAACCTATGGATCCCAATGCATCTCCCACCTCTTTCATCTTTAAAGTGTATTAGTTAATGTTCCTATTATGTTTCTTAATGAGATTGTTTACTTCTATTTTCAATGGGATCTTCCTAGCTTTGGTTCACTACAAGAAATACGGGTGCATAGCGACGGTTAAGGCGACACAATTTCGTCGCTATAAAATTTCAACACTATTAAGGTATAATGTTCAATTTTCTATCTATTTATATATATATGCATAAATATATATATATATATATATATATATATATATATATATATATATATATATATATATATATATATATATATATATATATATATATATATATATGCATATATAAACATACACATAATATACATGAATGCATACACACATATAAACATACACACACATATACACACATACACATGTTATGAGAGTAAGGTCAATTATACATACCTGTATCGAATGAAGATGTTTTGTCTAGCTAACCTTTAGAATTGTCCACCCAACCTTTAGAATCTTCTTGACACCTATGTTTCTCCTATTTTAGTCCACCTAATACCTGTGCTGCTAATTATACAAATATTAAATAGTAGTTAACAAGGAGGATATTAAGCCATATGTAAAATGGGAGGAGCAAATTTATCTTGAAGATTTTGAAGAATGGAGAAATAATTTTAAAGGATGGGTGAACAAAAAGTTTCCATTCAATGGAGGTTTCTATTCTTACTTTAGATAACGTAAGAACAAGAACTTGAATTGAATGGACACTTTCTGTCCGCCCATCTTTTAAAACTACTAATGCATCTTTCAAAATATTCACAAAAAATTTCATCCTCCCATTTTACATATGACTAAATACCCCCCTTGGTAACTGCTATTTAATATTTGTAAACAGCTTAGCAAGACAGGTGATAGATTGACTATAAAATGGGAAACTTCCAGATGATTCAATGGTCTAGATATGAAAATCTGCAAACCACAATATACAAAAAAAAATTAAAAACAAAATCCAATATACACAGCTACACATGCATACATACATAAACATACATATATACACATTCATACATACACATACATACATACATACATACATACACATGTATACACACATACATATACATATATGCATACATATATACATACATATATATACATACATATACACCTATAAAACACATATACATACATATATACATATACACATACACATATGTATACGCATCCACATGCATATTCACATCCACATACACATACACATAATCATACACATATATAAAATTATATGCATATATATATATATATATATATATATATATATATATATATATATATATATATATATATATATATATATATATATATATATATATATATATATATATATATATATATATATATACATATATATATACATATATATATGTATATTTATTTATTTACTTTTTTTAATATATCTTTTTTTGATGAACTTACAGGTTATTATGTGAAAAGTTTTTACCAACTCAGAATATTCTTCCTACCTCACATGATGAAATGAAGAAGATAATGAACAATCTTGGTATAGATTATCAATGCATACATGCATGTCCTAACTATTGTATTTTATATAGTGAGTATGCAGAGTCTTTGACATGTCCCAAATGTCAATCTCCTCGATATAAGGGCGAAGAAGGTAAAATCCCAAAAAAGATATTGAGACATTTTCCATTGGCTCCACAGATTAGACATATGTTTCAAAGCCCCGAATTATCAAAGCTTTTGACTTGGGGACATGATCATAAAAGTACTGATGGAATAATCAGAATTTCTCATGATAGTGTTGCTTTTCAGCATATTGATTCTTCTGCACCTGCTCCTTGGATTCTTACAACAAAAGAGATACAGACTATCAACAATAGAATTCAATTGATTAAGACTCCTACAGGATATGGAGCATCTTTTCAAAACATGTTTACTATGGATGATAAGAGCTTATATGGGTTAAAGACCCATGACTAGCATAACTTTTTGAAACATATTTTACCTTTGGTTATCAATGGATGTACAACGAAAGTAGTATGAGATGTGATCTATCATCTTGGATCACTTATAAGGTAATTATGATACTTTTAGATTTAATATGTATGAATATTGGATATCTTTTATTTTTTAATTAACTTCTTTATAATTGTTTATATGATATGTATAGGTGGATTACATCCAAAGAGATTGACAAAAACTCGATCCCACAAAAAAAATGTGAATGCAAAGAGCTACTATGTTTGATGGAGAAAGAACTTCCTACTTCATTTTTTGATATTCAGGTTCATTTATTAGTCCATCTTGTAGATGAAATAGAGATTGCAGGTGTTGTCAACACTCGATAGATGTTTTGGGTCGAGCGATTTATGGGAATATTAAAAGGTTATGTGCGACAAAGAGAGAAACCAGAAGGATCCATGACAAAGGGTTGGATGCTTGAAGAGTGCATGTATTACGTTAGTAAGTACCTTGAAAGAGTTCATGAAGAAGCTCCACATGCATGGACCAACGAGTCTTCTTCAAAAATAACAGATGAGGTATTATCAAGTAAGGGAGTTCCATTCTTATTTACATTTCAAGAAAAAAATGATGTTTGTACTTTTGTAGCATATAATAGCGAATGCGTGCAAGCATTCCTTAGCGAGTACGAGGAACTTCAAAATCTCCGAAGTAAAAGCCAAAAAAACAAAAGATATAGATGCAACCTCAATAATAATGAGATTACATATATATCTTCTTTCAAGGATTGGCTATATAGTCGTTTGCAACGCGCCAACACAAACAATGAAGAAATCTTAGATGTGCAGAGAGAGTTAATGATAGGTTGTGAACGAAAGGTAATTTTATTAAAATAATATTTTATTTTTTTCATATATGTATATTAGTTTCTATTTACTAATTGAATTTCTTTTGCAGGCTTGAATGTTCACTAATATGTGGGCTTTTGGACAGCATATTAGAATCAAAGCCATTAATTCTTTACATAAAATAGAGGATTCTAGTATTGTTGCTTCTTTCAAGAAACTATCATGTGCTAGCTCAAAAGACATGAACCTTATAGATGGCGAACTTGGTTACGTAGGAGCTATTGTTGGTATCTACGAAATTTCATTTCATACATTCAAACATGTAGAAAAAAGTTTATATTTTTTATGATAGAGTTAGTTATTTTTTTAAGCACCTAATAATGGGTTTCTGTTGTTATAAATTTTGATAGGTCATTTTGAAGGTTGACCGATTTCAAGTTGAGTATAAAGGTAGTAATTCCACATTAAGAAAGAAATTATCTGGGTTTTGGGCAATTGATTCTTCCAAGGTAATGTGATCTACCAAAGAACCATATATTCTTCCTAGGCATATTGAACAAGCATTTTTTTATAAAAACCGAGATGCTCATCCGTGGTGGCAATTCATTCATGTGCAACCTAGAGGTAGGTCATTGTTTGAACAATTTATTGTTAGACAGATCGAAGAAAGTCCTCTTGACGATTCAGGATCAAATACTGATACATCAACATCTGAAAGAGAAATTAGAATCATTATACATGATAATGATACTAATCTTTTTTATGAAGAGGATAATTCTCTACATGCTAATTCTACTGATGAGGAAGAGGAATTACCAGAAATAGATATTAATCCATCAATAGATGATGTGACTCATGAGAACATAGATTTAACATTAGAAGAAATAAATGAAATCAATAAGGATAATGAAGATGAGACTATATTGATGTCTTACCAAAATGATGGCAATAATGAAAACATATGAGTAGATTAGATAGTAAATTCTACTCTAGTTATCGATCAATAATTTGAAGCTTCTGAATGGATATCAGATAATAGATTTTTTTTAACTTGAATAATGATGAGTCCTACTAGAGAGATGAAATCATGTTCTTTTAAGTTAAACATGAAGCTCGGGGGTATGCCTAATTATTTTATATATAGCTTTATCTTCAAGGAGCAAATTTTTATCATGTGTGTATGCATATGTGTGTGTGTTCATGTGTATTATATGTATACATATGTTAGTATGCATATATATGTATTTCATGTATATGTATGTGTTTGCATGTGTGTGATATATGTATACATGTGTTAGTATGCATATGTGTATATATGCATATGCATTTATGTAAAATATTCATGTATTCATGTAATATATGCAAGTTTTTATAATTGTGTACCTGTATATATGTATATGTGTCTATGTGTAAATATGTGCATGTAAATATGTATGCATGTATATATATATATATATATATATATATATATATATATATATATATATATATATATATATATATATATATATATATATATATATATATATATATATATATATATATATTTATGTGTGCATGTAGGCATGTATATGTGATGTGTACATGTATATATGCATATGTGTCTATGTGTAAATGTCTACATGTAAATATGTATGCATGTATATATATATATATATATATATATATATATATATATATATATATATATATATATATATATATATATATATATATATATATATATATATATATATATATATATATATATATATATATATATATATATGCATTTACATGTAGACATTTACACATAGACACATATGCATATATACATGTACACATCACATATACATGCCTACATGCACACATAAATATATATATATATATATATATATATATATATATATATATATATATATATATATATGTGTGTGTGTGTGTGTGTGTGCATTTAGGCATGTATGTGTGATGCATAATATATCTACTCCATTTTATATTTATGTAGCCGTATCTACATGATGTGTATATATCTTTATATATATTATGACCCTTGTTGATTTGATTCGCTATATATAGAGGCATAAAGTTGGGAGGAGAGACATCTCTCTAGTAGGATGTCGGAGGAATAGATGCAATGTGTACATATACTTCAATCATATGGCTAAAAGGTTGAATTAGAGTTTTTAAATTAGGCGTTTTAAAACCCTAATATCAAAATTAGTGTTTTCAAATTAGGATTTTCGAAATAGGATTTATTTATTTATTTATGCATATGCATGTGTTTTGTATGTATGTGTATATATATGTGCATATGCATGTGTTGTTTGTGTGTATATATGCATGTGTATATGTATATATGCATGTAAATTTGATTATATGAGTCTATGTTTGTGTACATATGATTATGCATGTGTATGTGTATGTGAGTATGTGTACGTGTATGTGAGTATGTGTATGTGTCTATGTGTATTCATTATATGTGTGTAACTGCATGCATGTGTATGTGTGTGTAAAAATGTGCATGTATGTGTGTGTATGTATAAATGTGCATGTATGTGTATATGTGTGTAAATGTGCATGTATGATGTATATGTGTGTGTATGCGTGTATTTGTACCTCTAGTCTCACTCTTTTCTCTCTCTCTCTCTCTCTGATATACATACATACATACATAAACACACATACTTATATCCACATATATATACATAAAAGCAGTGCATACCGTGCATTATCGCGACGATGAGCCATAAGTGTCCACATCTCTATTAGACACCACTTATTCGACCATCCTGTCCCAAACTCTGTCTCAAGTGAACTAAATACATATTTTTTATCCCTCTCATCATGCTCACTACAAAAATTAAAAAAAAAATGTAAATAAAAAATAAGATATTTATTTCAATTTATATGTAAAATTTATACTTACTTCCACAGTAAGTGGACAAGGTGCAGGTAAGAGTCGCATAATGCCCGCATTCTTCTCTTGAACTCCAATCCATTCCCTTTGTACACAATGTTCCCCTCTGGCTCTATATCGCACTCTAGTCCTAAGGTGCCTATGCATGTCCTCATAGACAACTCTGCTGTGCTATCATGATCTGTAGGTGGTATAGGTGTCCTGAAAATAGATAGATAAAAATGAATAACAATATGTGTTATAATATCATTAAAAAAGTTTATAAAAAAAACATACCTATGAGCAGATAGCTCTCTTCCTGCATGTGGAACCGCAGAGGAGCCCTCCTCTGATCGATGGGTAAGCATCTGGATCGTATAGTCCAGCTCATCATTAGACATCTTTGAGTAATCATGCATGATGGCCCCTAGAGTATCATACGGAACTCTTGCTCTCATAAGACTTTTTATGAGAGTGAGTTTCACCTTTCTCTCTCTACTAGGATCCATAATACCTAACATATAAAACAAAATGGGTTAGAAATCAATATATATGTGTGTATATATGTATGTGTGTATGCATTAAGTATGTGTATGTATGCATGTGTGTGTATGTATGTTCGTGTATGTGTGTGTGTGTATGTCTGTATGCATGTGTATGTGTGTGTATGCATCATTATGTGTGTATGTGTCTATGTGTGTATGTGTGTGTATGTGTGTGTATGTGTGTGTGTCTATGTGTATGTATGTGCATCTATGAGTGTGTATGTGTTTATGCGTGTGTATGTGTCTATGTGTGTGTATCTGTCTATGTGTGTATGTGTATGCATGTATGTATGCATATGCATATGCATTATGTATGCATATGTGTGTGTATGTGTGTGTATGCATTATGTATGCATTATGTATGCATACGTGTGTATATGCATTAAGTATGTGTGTATGTGTGTGTATGTATCTACATGTATGTGTGTATGTGTGTGTGTATGTGTGTGTATGTGTGTATGTGTGTATGCATGTGTATGTGTGTGTATGCATCATTATGTGTGTATGTGTCTATGTGTGTATGTGTGTGTGTATATGTGTGTGTGTATGAGTGTGTGTCTATGTGTATGTGTCTATGAGTGTGTATGTGTTTATGTGTGTGTATGTGTCTATGTGTGTGTATGTGTCTATGT